>JAODAL010048692.1:0-28787 GCA_025379985.1 Phyllomedusa bahiana | reverse complement strand
CTCGTTACCTGTCCGGGCCCAGCAGAGCCCCAAACCGCAGACCCCCACTTTTAAAAAAGGCCGGAAAAAGATCTTCAACCCCCATTTTCGTTGAACGGAATTGACTTTTCTGTCCTGTACCCAGATTGACCTTTAAAACCTGTTGCCCCACGATTAAAAAGTACGGAAAAGGGAGTCTTTTCAACCACATTTTATTTGAACGGGGACATAATATATCTGTCCTGACCGCAGAATGACCATTAAACCTTTTGACCCACAGATTAAAAAGCCCGAAAATAGGAGTTTTTAACCCCCATTTTAGTTTCACTGGACATATATGTCCCTGTCCTGGGTGGCGTTCCCACCCTATGGTCGGCCCCAATTGAGTTTCATTTGGAAAATACTGGGGTTAACCCCTCCTTTTCCCACCCAGGGCCCTTTTTCTTGCATTCTTTTTCTAAAATTTTACTCAACTTTGGAGGAAAATTGTCTCTGTAATTTTTTCTCGTCCGTGCTCCATACTCCATGTCCCTGAAAAAACCTACATCTGGTCAATTTTTCCCTGTACCTCCCTTGTAAATTCAGGGAATTTTTTTAACAGCTATTTTGTACATAAAGTTTTTTAGTTTTTTTAATTTAGAAAACACATTTTTAAAATGGGAGGAATCCCACCAGTTTTTTGTTTCTTTTTTTTAATTTGAAATTAAAGGGTTTTGCTCAATACGGGGGATTGATAGCTATGTTAAAGATCTTGCAAAAAAAAAGTATTTTGCAATATGTGCCCCTTTAAAACAGTGTCCTACCAATTCTTTTCTAAAAAGCAAAAATCACCCTTGAGCCACTCTTTACAATTGGAAGAAAAAATGTCTGTTTTGAAACAACATTTTTTTTATAAAAGGACCTGTAGTATAGCGCATTTCAAAGCAAAATGCCCCCAAAAAAACAAAGATTGACCCTTGACCACTTTGGACAATTGTGAAGAACAAAGTCTGTTTAAAAACCATTTTTTTAATATGACCCGTAGTATAGCTTTTTTCAAAGCAAAAGCCCCCAAAAATTCAAAGCATACCCCTTTACCACTTTTGGACAATTGTGAAGAACAATGTCTGTTAAAAAACTTTTTTTTATAATGGACTGTAATAGCTGCATTCAAAGCAAAACCCCCAAAAAATTTAAAGCAGACCCTTGAGCCACTTTTGGGGAATTGTGAAGAACAAATGTCTGTTTTAAAAAACATTTTTTTTATAACAGGACCTGTAGTATATGTCACGGGGGTCGCGGGCTCCGCTGCCCCCCCCCCACCATCCCCCCGCTCGTAGGGGGTCTGGCGTGGCAGCTTTCGGCGGGCGTTTGGTGGGAACCGGCCCCGCGCCCTGGCCCCCTTTCCCGGGGGGTGCGGGGGCCCTGGCCCCCGCTTAAGGCCGGCGTGCCGGGTTCTCTAAATTTAAAGGGGCCGTTCCCATAATTGGTTTTGTCGGGCGCTGGTCCTATTTAAGGTATCCGCCCCCAGTTACTTCCTGCCGTCTGTTTGGGTTTGTGGTTGTGTGTTTTTGATTCGTTAGAGAGTATTGTGAGTTCTGTATTGATTACCCGTGTACCAGTCAGGCTTGCTTACGTTTCTGACTTGCCTGTTTGCTCGCTGCCGCTGACGTTCTGCCCTGTCTCTGACTACGAACCTTCTGCTGCCTGCCTTGACCTTCTGCTGTCCCCGACTACGCCTACGGATTACAGTTTCTGTTCCATGACTGTAACCCGGCCGCCATCGCAAGCAAGTCACGTCAGGGTGAACGACCTGGTAGCCTCACCGCCGCAGCAAGGCCCATCCCGCTTTGCGGCGGGCTCTGGTGATAACCGGGGGATACTTAGACTCGTTCCCGGCTGATGGCTTAGCTTGTCATCGCTTGCATTGCCAGCGGAATCCACTCCTCCGTTTACAGTAAAGACTGCGCCATGGATTCCGCCTGGGTACCTCTGCTGATCTCGGGACATTCACTACAGCTGTCGCCCAGGCAGAGTTCAACGCATCGACCAGCTTGCGGCCATGATGCTGAACCTGGCGATCGTCTGCCTCCATCGGCTGCCGCCTCTCACTGCTCACGTTGCTCCGGCCATCCAGTTGCTCTACCTGCTTCGGCTTCAGGACGTCTCTGCATCTGCTCTCCCTCACGCTACAATGGAGAACCCAAGAAGGTCGAGGGTTCATCAGCCAGTAGCTCCATTCATCTCGAAATGATGGGCACACAATTCCGCTACTGAGCGAGCCAGGTGGCATTCATAATCAGCCTCTTTCTGGAGAAGCCTTGCTTGGGATACGCCAATTTGGGATCGAGGGGATCCTTGACGGCGGGAACCTCCAAACGTTCCTCCGGGGGTTCCGGCACCGTCTGTCGAGGAAACCTGGACCGTACTTCTTCGGCGGGCTGCACGCGTCTGCTCCGGCTACGTTCAGGGCGACACCAACAGTCGGTCAGTATTCAGTGCAGTTTCGCACATCCCGCTTCGGAGCTGGACTGGAACAAGAAGCATTGGTGTCGACATTTGGAAAGGGCCCTCTCGGGGACGAATACAAGGCCGAGCCTCGGCCGCTCGGGATTTTACAGCTGCCTTGGATGACCTTAACCATTTGCCACACGAGTTGGATATTCGGCTTCGCCGAAAGGCAACAAAGAGCTCCGCCATGCCAACGGAAAAACCGTCCGTTCCACGCGTCTCCACCTCGCTTGGCTCCCCACGTTCCAGCGTTACCTTTTCCTCCTCCAACGGCCTCTGAAGAGGACCTATGCAGGTCGAGAGAGCCCACCTGTCCCAGGAGGGAAACGTTCTCAGCGTGTCTGAAAGCAGCTCTGTTCTATTGTGGCGGGTTCTGGCCATTTACATTGGGGACTGTACGGTGCGCACGGGAAACTTCCGCACCTAGGGCTCGTAGGAGAGGCAACCCTTGGTGTCAGAACGCTCTCCCAGTATGACCATGCCGTTACATATTGGTGCTTCTCCGGACAGCTCCTTTGCAGGCCACAGCCTTTATCGATTCAGGATCGGCAGGAAAACTTCATAAGCCCACGAATGTGACAAGGTTTGTCTCCTGGTGACTCTAGCTGCTGAAACCTACCTGTTCGTCTATCGGTCAGTGGGATGCATTAGGGACGCTTATCCGCCTCGTTTACGGCCCCCCCTCTTCTTGCAAAATGGGGTCTCTTCACAAGGAGGACGTTGGCAACTTCTAGTCCTGCCTGATCTCTCCTCAGGAAAATCCTTCTGGGTCCGACCTTGGCTGCAGGACCATACCCCGACTTTGGATGGTGAGCACAGGTGAAGTCATGCGTTGGGGTACCGTTGGATAGTGTCTCTCTCGTTGCTGTCTAAGCCGCAACTCGCTCCTCAAGTCGTCTCCCGGAAGTCTGGCAAAACACTTTCCTCCAGGTGTCCTACCTTCGCCTTACTGGGACTTTGCCGATGTCTTTTCTGTAGAGCAGCTGAGACGCTTCCCCAAACCGGCCTTATGATTGTACATTGACCTGCAACACTTGGGGCTGTACTCCTCCACAGAGGCCGGGTTTACCCTCTCCTCCGTCCCGGGGAGACTAAGGCGATGTCTGAGTCGGCCAAGGAGAACTCCGCAAAAGGATGTCATCCGTTAAGTCCTAGTCTCCGGCTGGTAGAGCCGGCTTCTTCTTCGTTGGAGAAAAAGGACGGTTCTCAGGCCCTGCATCGAATATCGGGGCCTGAAAAAAAATACCGTAAAAAAACGTACCTGTTGCTTATCTCCGAAACTTTTTGACCGCCTGCGTGTGGCGAACATATTTTCTAAACTGGATCTACGCGGGGCCACAAAACTTAAAATGCCGGCATTAGGGAAGGTGACGAATGGAAAACGGCATTTTAATACACGGGACGGACATTTCGAGTATTTGGTTATGCAATTGGTCTCTGCAACGCCCCGGGCAGTATTTCGAAACTTTGTTAATGAGAATCTTCGGGACCTACTCTATGTCTTGTAATCGTCTATTGGACGATATTCTCATCTTCTCCCTGATCTCGAGACTCATCGCACTTGTCCGCCATGTCCTCAGGCCACGCTCCGCCTCATCAGCTCTTTGCCAAGCCCGAAAAAGTGCCTTTTTGAACGTGCCAGCTTACCCTTCTTTAGGGTACATCGTCTCTGATGAGGGTCTCCGGTTGGATCCCTCCAAAGCTCTACGTCGTGTTTGCTTGTGGCCCAACCGGTGGGCATTCGGGCCATTTCAACGTTTTCTGGGATTGCGAATTATTATAGGAATTCATCCCCCACTTTCTCTACATGGGGTGGGGGGGGGGCCCCCAATTAAATACAAAAAAAAAACCACACAATATTTTTGCTCCTTGGTGGCCCTGACTTGGAGAATGACTATCCCAAATACTGGCCACCCAGAGGCCAAGAAGCCTTCAACCGGCCTCAAAGCGCATTTTGATTCGGCTCCGGTCCGCTGTCTCGTCCAGACCCTAACTGTCGTTTATTCTGGAGTGGATGACTTCGTCAGTCGGACGCAGGTGCCGGTCCTTCCTGCAGAGTTCCTCCGCTGGTAAGCTTACATACCTGTGGTTTTTTCTCCAGACATTTTCTCCTGACCTGAGAATGAACTATACCAATTGGAGATGCGTGAATTAATGGCACATTAAGCTGGCTCTTGAAGAATGGAGTCACTACTGGAGGGGGCTCGCCACACCCTATTGGGACATTTTCACAGACCACTAAGGAATCTCCTTTTTCTTCAGTTTGGATCAACGCTTGAATCCGGCAAGCTTTGTGGTTCGTTATTCTTGGCCCGTTTTGACTTTACGCCTACATTTTCGGGCGCTGCCGAATATAAACCTCAGAGCTGATGCTTCTATCCCGTTCCTCGGGTTCAGTGCGGTCCGGAGCATCCTCCCCAGCACATTGTTCCACCCCGGAGCGACTCGTCCGGCTGCCCCCGTGGACTACATGCACCTATCCCTCCCCTGGATGACCGTATGTGCGACCTGCCATGTTGACGCCTTAGAACCTGAAGTGGGGACACTCTTCTCATACGGCTGGGCACCGCAGGAAGTTCATAGGTCGCTTCAATTTGTATCACGTTTTACTGGTGGCCTTCCTTGCTCTGGACATGAGGGACTTTGTTCTAGCCGATGCACCTCCTGTGCCACCGTTTTAAGGTTCCTCGCCTCAGCCCGCGGGTCTTCTTCAGCCGCTCCTGTGCCTGAAAAAACCCTGGACCCTGTTAGCATGGACTTAATTATGGACCCTCCTCCCGCCCTCCTCGGGAATAACGGTCATCTGGGTTGGTACCGACCGTTTTTCCAAAATCGGCCCACTTTATTCCCACTGCCTGGTTACCCTCTGCCCCCAAATGGCCCAACATTTTTTATGTCACGTTTTCCGTCTGCGCGGTCTTATCCACTTTACATATTGTCTCTGATAGGGGGTGTCCAATTTATTGGCTAAATTTTGGGCGGGCTTTGTGTGGTCAATAGCAGGTCAGTAGACTTCTCTTCCGCATACCACCCTGACTAATGGCAGGTTGAGAGGGTCACCAGGTGTGGGCACCGTACCTGAGGCATTTGTGTTCCACCCGGTCAGGATAACCCTGTTGATCTTCTTCTCTGGGCGGAAGTTTTCTTATAACTCTTTAGATTCGGGAATCCGCGGGGGCCTCCCCCTTTTTTGCCGTTGTCTTGGGTCAATCCTCAGCCCACCTCTCCCCTCTTGCTACATCGTGTCATTGTCCCGGCCGTGGGATGCCCCAAGTACAAGGACATTCATTAGGCTTTATGGCACTCAATCGACAGGCCCTGTTACGGGCTTCTGCCCGCACTAAAAGTCTAGGCTGCAGATACCGTAGGACTCCGCCTCTATTTGAGCAGGGCGTTAAGGTTTGGATATCCAGCAAAATATATTCGCTTTAGGGTGCCTAGCTACAAGTTAGTCCGTAATTATGTGGGGTCCCTTTGAGGTACTGCAACGTCTAAACCCGGGTCCCACCTACAAGCTCCGCCTGCACTCCGACCCCGTGCATCGAACTACTTCCATATCTGCTACTCCTCAACAGCCGGTGGTTACTGAATCGCTTCTACCCGTGGACCATGTCTAGCCTTCTCATGTGGCCAACTCTGATAACATCTTGAGGTCAAGGAGGCGTGTTGGCACAGAAGACGTGAGGGGGAAGCGGTTCTTTCTCATTGACTGGAAGGGGTTCGAGGCCGGGGACGCGGTCGTGGAACCGGAGGACCACCCTGTCTCCTGACCTTCCCTCTATAGGTTTTCTAAAAAAGAGGCGGGAGTGACCCTATGGGGGGGGTACTGGCGCGCAGGGGGTCTGGGAGCGGCAGCTGACGGACGGCCTGAGACCACCCATCTGCTGCCTCGGCGCGCCCTCTCTTACCTGGCCGCGCTCCAGTGAACGCCGCCCTGCTGTCCCTCCGGTCGGCGCGTGGCCACCGCTTAGGAGCGCTCGCCGGCTTCTCTAAATTTAAAGGGCCAAGTTGTCACGATAATTGGTTTTATTGTGGGCGCTTGGTCCTTTTTAGGTATCCGAACCAGTACTTCCTGCCAAGTCTGTTGTGTGTTTTGTGGTGGCGTTAGAGAGTATTGGAGTTCCGTATGATTACCCGTGTACAAGTCGCTTCGCTTACGTTTCCTGACCATTGCCTGTTTGCACGCCTGACCTGGGACACGTCTCGGCACGTCTGTGACTGTCGATACCTCTGCTGCCTGACCTGACCTTCTTGCTTGTCCCCGAAACTAGCTCTCCGGATTAGTTTCTTGTTATCCACGCTGTACCCCGGCCCGCCATCGCAAGCAAGTCTAAGTCAGGGTAACGACCTGGATAGCCTCACGCCGCCGCTAAGTCCAATCCCGCTTTGCTGGCGGGCTCTGGTGAAAAACCGGGGGTACTTAGTCTCCGTTCACTGGCGTGGTCTTAGCTATCATCGCTTGCATTGGCCAGTCGGATTCCACACTCCTACGTTACAAGTATTGCGGCCATTTCAAAGCAAAATTTTTTTTTTTTGCCTCCCCCCCCCCAATTAACACCCAAAAATTAAAGCATGACCTTTGAGGCCACTTTTGAAAAATTGTGAAGACAAATGTCTGTTAGAAACAACATTTTTATAATAGGACCTGTAGATATTGCTGCTTTTCAAAGACTGCATGACCAAAAAATAATAAAACATGACTTCTAAGCCACTGTTAAAATTGTGAGGGAGAAATGCCACTTGAGCCACATTTCTGTCCAAGAGGACCATGATTATTGCTGTATCTCACAGCTACATGGACCCCAAAAAATTATTAAATATGACTTCTCACACTATTAAAAATTGTGAGGGAGGAAATGCCACTTAAAAGCCACATTCTGTTCCAAAGGGACCATAATTTATAGCTGTATCTCACAGCAACATGACCTCAAAACCATTGACAATGCGAAAACTCTAAAAATAAAGTGAGTAAATGGAATACGGTGTTGTTCATGCAAACTGCTGTCTTTTACAGTCTCCTCACAGCAAAACGCAAAATGAAATGTGGGATGAGTAAGAGAGAATAATAATTGCAGTAACGATATGATCGTATTATACAAAGAATATTTTTGGCAACCTTTCAATTCATCCTTGGTGACTACAAAATTGCGTTTTCAGATTTAAGTGCAAAACTGCCTCAATGAACAAGGCTTGTAGTGCGCCAAAGTAAAAAACACGTATCTGTTTTGTATTCGTATTATAATACAAGTTATTTTTGGGTGACACCTTTCAATTCACCTGTGGTTGACTATAAAATATGCTGGGATTCAATTTAGTTGCAAGGTGTCTTTCAACAAATCTGCGACTGGGCCAAAAGTGCAAAAAACACGTATCTTTTATGTAATTCGTATAATTCAAGAATATTTTTGGGCACCTTTCAATTCACATGTGGTGACTATAAAATTGCTGATTTCCATTTAAGTGCAATCTGCCTCAATGAACAAAGTGAGTGCGCCAAATAAAAAAACACGTTCTGTTATGTTTTGTAAAATCAAATAGTTTTGCCCCTTTTCAATTCACTTGGGGACTATAAAATTGCTGGATTCAAATTTAAGTGCAAGGTGTCTATCAACAAATTGGACGGGGCAAAAGTAAAAAAAACACGTATCTGTTAGTATTCGTATAATACAAGATTTTTTTGGGCCCCCCTTTTCAATTCCCTGGGGTGACTATAAAATTGCGGGATTCAAATTTAACTGAAAGGTGGTTTTAATCAAAAAAAGGGGAATGGGCAAAATTGAAAATGAACCCCTATCTGAAATGTATACTGATAATAAAAGGGTTTTTCCCCACCCAAAGAGACCTCATTTACTAAAAAAGATGTGTATCCTAATAAAAAGTTCAGGCTGCCATATCCAGGAAATATTCAAAAGAAAAAAGTTAATAAAAAAGCTTTGCAGTGCAAGCCCCTAATCTTGGGAATTTTTTCCGTATTTTTTATAGAGTTTTCTGTGTTCGCCCCCGGGGCCCTCCCCCCCCGCCCCCCATGACTTTACAGCGGTCGATGCCCTTTAAAATTCTCTCTAACTACATAAAATTTCCAACTCAATCTAACAAATTTAAGGATCACAGCTAATAGTAAGGGTTTCTTTTTGTGAAGAAAAAGAATATTTCGCTGAGCTGTTTGGAAACCACGCAGAGCCACGTCCTACTTATGGGACGCTGAGACCTCGGGGGGTAGAGCCACCGAGAGTGGTGCAGGTGAAAGAGCTCTGCACCACCTTGCCATTTTTTTAAGAAGCCCAAAAATGGTCAGTCGGGAAAAGCCCTTGTCAGCATGAACATTGTGGTGACTTATTCGGAACGTCTTTTGGGCCCCTCTGAAACATAGGTCCCACCAAACGTGGAGGGGGAAAACGGACACAGATGCGGAACGGGGCCTTTCTCCCTCGAATCCAAAGGCTTGACATTTTTACAATTTTATGGGGCTTCATTAGGCAGTGGTTCGGGGGCCAGGGGTAGGGAAGGGGGGTTTCCTCAGCTCTCAGGGGGCATCAATCTGAGGCAAGTCAGGGGTGTGTTAAAAGGAGGCGGAGGAGGAAAATGAGGAAAAAAACATTTTCTAGTGCCCCCCGACCCAGAGGGTTGGGAAACAAGGTTCCATCTCTCACATATGCTTGGATGCTCCATTTCCCCAACATGATCCTCGCATTAAGGGCCATCAAAATGAACAACTTTATGGGGGCCACCCTCCTCGATCCCCGTCAAAGCAAAAAACAGCATTTCCTTCCACCCCCCAAATAGAGAGTAAAATGCAGGAATTGGAGACCGTGTGATTGATCACGGGGGACCTTTTTCATCTGCTTTCACTTCTTCAAAGTCACGGTGGAACAACGTCAGCAACTGATAGCAGTAGAGTGCCAAGAAGCCACGGCACGCGCAGCGGGTTTGGGGGAGAAGCCTAATGGGTGACCCTGGAAATCTTTATTTACCACCTCACCAATGATGTAATCAGGACACACATTCACACACAGAGACCGGTTAAATCATGGTGCACAAACTATTGCGTCTCAACCCCGATTTTTTTGGATTGTTGGGGACCCAATCGATTCGGGGTATCCAAAATGGTAAAGGGCCCAGCTCGGGGCCCCGCCATGGGGTTTTTGTCCTGCCACACCCAGGGTCATATCCAGCGGACCTTCACACAGGGGGGAGGGTCATTACAGCAAACGCACCCCGGGCTTTCAAAAAAATTTGGGGATGTTTGATTTCATCAAGAGATTGGGGCATTGATCTCTGATTGTTGTGGCCCCCCAATTTTGCCGATCACCGATTGTTGCCGGTCTACTTCACATTCCTCTTCCAAAAAAAGGCCTCTTAAAAGTTTTTTTTTAAATGATGTTTTTTCTTACGCAATTTTTATTTCAGTTCCAAAAATCTTTTTGCTGGTTTTGCAGTTCAGGGCGTAAAGACCCCCAGGTTTCAAAAAAAAAAAAACGTATTCATTTCTCATTGTCTTTAATTTTTGATTGTCAAAGGTTTTGGGGTCATGGTGCTGTGAGATAAGTATAATCATCGCCCCTTTGGAACGAAATGTGGTTCTAAGTGGATTTTCCCCAAATTTTTTACATGCCCAAAAGTTATTTTTATAATTTTTTGGGTCATGCTGCTGTGAAATGCCAAAACTACGGTCAATTCTAAAAAAATGTGGTTTCTAACAGAAATTTGTTTTACAATTGTCAAGAGTGGGGCAAGGGGCTGTTTTGAATTTTTGGGGATGTTTTCGAAATGCAGCTATACACAGGTCCTATTCTAAAAAATGTTTTTTCTAACAAACTTTGTTTTTCACAATTGTCAAGAGTGGCTCAAAGGGTCATGTTTTTAATTTTTTGGGGGTGTTGCTGTGAATGAGCTTACTACAGGGCCTTTATAAAATTTGGGTTTTAACAGCATTTTTTCTTCCAATTGTCAAAAAAGGGGGGCTCAAGGGTGATGGTGGTCAAAAACAGGAATAGGCACTATTAATGGTCACATATTGCAAAAAGACTTGTTTTTGCAAAATTTTTTAACATAGCTAGCAATCCCTGTAGTGGGGAAAAACCAAATTTAATACAATAAAAAAAAAAGAAAAAACAAAGAATTGGTTGCTTTCCATCCTAAAAATGGGGGTTAAAAGATTTCCTTTTTCCCCGGGACCCCTTTTTATTCAAAGGGTCAGACGGTTTTTAAGGGGCCCAGGGGGGGCGCCCCAAGGACAGGGATAGCCCAATGCCCAGTTAAAGGGTAAAAGAGGGTTTTAAATCTTACGGCCTTTTCGGGCCCATTTTTTTAATTTGTGGGTAAATGCTGGTTTAAGGGTCATGTTTTGGTCCCAAGACGGGATAATAAATTTGTCTGCGAGATTTTTTCTGTGACTTTGTTCCCTTTTTTGTGTTCCCTAAGATTTAGAAAGTATCCATTTTACGGTTGTGGATTTTTTTTTCCCAGTTTTTCCCACCCCTTTTTTGGGGTTTGAAAGGGAATGAAGGTGTTGGGAAAACTTTTTTTGCCCTTTATAGGACATGATTAGATATTTAAAGAGAACCTTTCACATAGTTTTTGCCTCCCTGGCTGAGGACAGAACAAGGTAGTGTCAGACATCCTGTTTCCAGCACTGTGTCCCTTATTCTGTAAAATGCTGTAGTTTTTGTGTATTTTATGCTCAAATCTGCAGTTTTCAGCCAGAAGAGTCATTCGAAGAGTCATTCAGAGTGTCAGTTTTTTCAAACCCCGCCCATCTGAGGCTAGCCCCGCCCACCTCAACTGACAAACCTATTTCTTTGAATAGGTAGAATCATGTTAATAACTGTCTGTGGGTGGGGCTAGCCTTTGGTGGGCGGACGTAACACCTAGTCATGAATAAGATTTGAGGGGTAAATGCTCTAAAACTACAGCATCTTACAGAATAAGGGACACAGCGGTGGAAACAGCAGGTCTGACACTAGCTTGTGCTGCCCTCAGCAAGGGGGGCAAAACCAATTTGACAGGTTCTCTTTAACTTAACTTTTACCTGGCTGCACATAGGACATTCACTGTGCAGCTGGGATGTACGGAATGGCCACTGGGATGGAACGGGAGCATCACAGAGGTAAGTACTGTAGGCTTCTTTTTTTTTCTATTTCTAATCACATCTTATAGGACAAACAAGCTTTTCTAAGTCCTGGAACACCCCTTTAATCTGAAAGCTTAATATCCTTGAAAACATATATAATGAATAATTTTGACCTATTTACATTTTGACCTGGAAGAATATGGTAACTTGGTCCAATATTCAGCCTAAAAGAGGTGCCAACAAGTTGTGCTATGAACAATAAGGAAAGTCAACCCATAAGAGCTTAATTTATTAATGAGTGGGGTTAAGGGATCACTACCCTTTTTGGTGGCTATGGCCAATTGAGCACACACAGTCCATTTTGAAATGCTAAACTCACAAAGGCTTTACTCATAAAAGGCACTTATGCTTGGCGGTTTCAGGAAGAAATATATATTGTTTAAAAAGTCTGGTGGTTTTCACAGACAGGCAGATGGATTGGTTATGGGAGGGTGGTTCTCGGACAGTTTTATTGTCGTACATAAAAAAAACAAAAAATGATCAGCACATCCAAAACAATCTTAAAGAAAAACATATACACTCACCGGCTACTTTATTAGGTACACCATGCTAGTAACGGGTTGGACCCCCTTTTGCCTTCAGAACTGCCTCAATTCTTCGTGGCATAGATTCCACAAGGTGTTGCAACGATGCTTAATTGGTACCAAAGGGCCCAAAGAGTGCCAAGAAAATATTCCCCACACCATGACACCACCACCACCAGTCTGAACCTTTGATACAAGGCAGGATGGATCCATGCTTTCATTTTGTTGAACGCCAAATTCTGACCCTACCACCCGAATGTCGCAGCAGAAATTGAGACTCCTAGACCAGGCAACGTTTTTCCAATCTTCTACTGTCCAATTTCGTTTGGCTTGGGCAAATTGGAGCCTCGTTTCTGTTCTTAGCTGGAAAGTTTGTGGCACCCGGTGTGGTCTTCTGCTGCTGTAGCCCATCTGCCTCAAAGTTCGACGTACTGTGCATTCAGAGATGCTTTTCTGCCTCCCTTGGTTGTAACGGGTGGTATTTGAGGCATTGTTGCCTTTCTATCAGCTCGAACCAGTCTGCCCATTCTCCTTTGACCTCTGGCATCAACAAGGCATTTCCGCCACGGACTGCCGCTCCACTGGTGTTTTTTTTTTTTTTCGGACCATTCTCTGAAAACCCCTAGAGATGGTTGTGCGGGGAAATCCCAGGAGTTCAGCAGTTTCTGAAATACTCAGACCAGCCCTTCTGGCACCAACAACCATGCCACGTTCAAAAAGCATCAAATCACCTTTCTTCCCCATACTGATGTCGGTTTGAACTGCAGGAGATTGTCTTGACCTTTCTACATGCAAAATGCACTGAGTTGCCGCCATGTGATTGGCTGATTAGAAATTAAGTGTTAACGAGCAGTTGGACAGGTGTACCTAATAAAGTGGCCGGTGAGTGTAGGTGCACACTGACGTGACCCAAACAATGCAAACAGAAAACACATCAGCAGCACTCTACAAACAATAAGAGACAGTCAAACAAGAAATGTGTAAAATATTTCAAAATGCATTTCTTCTACTTTTTGGATACATGAAAATTTGAAGTTCTTATCACATTTTTTTTAATCAAAACTGTTAGGGCCCATCCACCAATGACAATGTAACCTTAGTTCAGATGGGGATCTACTCTATAGCATTCTCACCATGCTTGGTTCTGTATTAAGCCTCTATACTTCCAGGCCATAAAGGTCATAATTACACTCTGTTCTGTTTAAAAACAGTCCATGTGGATGGAAAATATCAGCAGCACTCTACAAATGCTAAGAGACAATCAAACAATGAGTATATGAACTATTTCAAAATGTATTTCTGCTACTTTTTGGATACATGTAAATTTGAGGGTTTTAGAGCACACTTTTGATTAAAGCTGTGAGGCTCAAAATCTTAAATGTTCATGTATCCAAAAAATAGCAGAAATGCATTTTGAAATAGTTCATATATTGTTTGTTTGACTGTCTCTTAGCATTTGTGGAACACTGCTGATACATTTTTGTGTTTGCATTATTCTCAGTCACATTCTGTATTCTCTTGACTTAGCAGTTACTCATTGTTTTTTTCACTCTTGTCACTAAAATGACTGATCTCAGTTGTTGCTCAAGTAGGCACTCCCCTACTGCTCACTTTGAGGCATCTATCTCCTTTGCAGAGGTCAGTTGTTGTTCCAGACTCAAGCTCACGGTAGGAATCATGAAACATAAATTCTTGTTCACTGCAAATCAGTGCTCATATTCAGGGTCAGTCATCACTGTAGCAACTCACAACTGTCTCAGATGAGGGTTTCTAAGCTTTTTGTTTCTGACTTTTGACCCAGCAGCCACTTCTCTCATAGCCTGCAATGCTCGGCTACACAACTCAGCTTAACAACAACATGCAAAAACATTTTGCTGGGAAACTCATCAGCACACTCTTCATCCTCTATCAATAATGACTAGAAACTCTTCTCTTTCTACATGCAGACATCGGGTAATACCCATCCTTCTCCTATCACAGGCCTATCTGGTGATAACGGATATACCTTCTCAGTCTACACCTATTCTTGATTGCTTATCACTCACCACTGGATATAAATGTGAGCTAACAGAGCTGTATATGTCATAATAGGAAATTGCCAAGAAGAATATGGTGACTCTTCTACATTCACAATGTTATCTGTGTATTTACATACAAAGGAAGCAGTGTGACTTAGCAGCTGTAGGACAGCACTTAGCTATTTCTGGTCAGTAATGCTAAAAGGTTTAAGTTTATCTCAGAAAGCTCCCATCCTGTTGATAAGACAACGAAGGGGTGACATCATCAGTCCGGCCACTGCTAGAGCCACAAGGTGGTCGGTAACCTAGAAAACCTTCTGTAAACCCGAAGGAGAAAAAGATACTCATTTATTGGAATGATGGAAAATCAGAGCAGTAGTGTGTATGTTTTAAATATTTATTTACTTTTGCCTACATGTTAAGGGTTAATCAATATATTGGGAATATTCCTTCAACTTGAATGATCTTAAAGTCAACTTTAACCATGACAAATTTACCTTTACCTATCTAGCAAACCCTTTACAATTTTTTTCTACTATTCTGGATTTATCCTTTTGTGCAGATACATATCCTTTCATTTTAGCACAGAAATGAAGCCATCTTCAATGACTGTCTCTATATGAGCAGTCTCCTTCCTTTATTCCTATACAAATCTCTGAAAAATTAGAAAGTGAAGAGACAAACAAGATGTGTGTCCAGATGCACATACTAGTGAATCTCAAAAAATTAGAAAATCATGGAAAAGTTAATCTATATCCGTAATTCAAGTCAAATAGAGAAACCCATATATTGTATAGACTCATTACACACAGAAAAATGTATTTCAAGCTTTTTTTCTTTATGTGGATGGTTATGGCTTACAGCTAATAAAACCCCCAAAATCGGCGTTTCAGAAGATTATAATAATGTGAAGAAGGTCAATATTGTTCCCTCATGATGTCACACACAAAGGTTTCTTAAGCCTTTAAATGGTCTCTCTGTCTTATTCAGTAGGCTACATAATCAAGGGGAGGTTGCTGACTAATTATAGTTCACCATCCACCTGTGGCTGGAGCTCCTCAATCTCTCTTCATATAACACTTTTTTTAAAGCCGAAATAGGTATAACCCTTATGTATCAAAACTTGCTATTTATTCCATATTACATTCCTTAATTTGAAAATCAAATGTGCATATAAATATGCTACTTGCGTGTTTTCCAAATTAGTCCATGGCGAACATTAAGTTAAAATCAGTACGACTTTCTTCAGCGGCATCTTTCTCTGCTCGCAGTAGTGGAGACAAGCAGGTGGGCATTACACCCAGACGTGCAACATTTCAGGAAGAACTTCCCCTTTCTTAAGCACGTTTGTCCGAGCTCTGGAATTCCTTATATGCTAATTGACATTCAATAAAACTTATCTAATCTATAACAATACATGTATTTAAATGGACAATTTAACCTTTATTACAAAAAAAACCTACAAAAATACCTCTAAACTAAAATTTTAATTCAGGCGCCAATATATTCATCTTAAATATCCACCTTGTCTCACACTGCAAGAGGCGTTTCTCCAAGCTTTCACCTTCCTTACACTTTGCTTCTTCCAAAATATACCTCGCATTTCTGTGATGTTGTGGTTAAACTCACAGAAGTGTCGGACTAATTTGGACTAATGGACTAATTTGCAAAACACGCAAGTAGTATATTTACATGCACATTTGATGTTCATATTAAGGAATGTAATATGGAATAAATAACCACACACAGACATATCCAGGACATGAACTGTTGCATTCCTTGTGTCAAGCCCCTCAAAATCCAGAGGTACCATCAGAAACATCTTACCTGGGCTAAAGAAAAAGGACTGGACTGTTGCTCAGTGTCCAAAGTCCTGTTTTCAGATTAAAGTAAATATTGCATTTCATTTGGAAATGAAGGTCCCATAGTCTGAAGGAAGAGTGGAAATGCTGCAATCCAAGTTGCTTGAGCTCCAGTGTGAAGTTTCCAGAGTCAGTGATGGTTTAGGGAGCCATGTCATCTGCTAGTATTGGTCCACTGTGTTAAACCAAGACCAAGGTCAGAGCAGCTGTGTACCAGAAAATTTTAGAGCATTTAATGCTTACCTCTGCTGACAAGCTTTTTGGAGATGCTGACTTCATTTTCAAGCAGTACGTGGCACCTACCCACGCTACCAAAATTACCAATAACTGGCTTAAAAACCACAGTATCATTGTGCTTGATTAACCAGAAAATTCGCCAGACCTTAACCCCATAGAGAATCTATGGTATATTGTCAAGAGGAAGATGAGAGACACCAGACCCAACAATGCAGAGAAGTTGAAAAGCACTAGCAAAGCAACATGGGCTTCCGTAACACCTCAACAGTATCATAGGGGGATCACCTTCATGCCATGTTACACTGATGCAGTCATTCATGCAAAAGGAGCCCTGACAAAGTGTTGAGGGCATATACTAGACAGGCCTTTCAGTAGGCCAACATTTCTGTAATACAATTAATTTTTTGATTGTTCTTATACACTATTCTAATTTTCTGATACACTGAATCTTGGGTTTTCATGAGCTGTAAGCCATAATCATCCACATTAAAAGGAATAAATGCTTGAAATATAATCATTCTGTGTGCAACAAGTCCATACTGTACAAGGTTTTCTCTTTTTGACTTTAATTGTGGATATAAATACATTTTTCAATGATATTCTAATTTTTTGAGATGCACTAGTGTATTTCCTTTTTTACCTTTTACCTTGGATTGACATATTACAAGATAGGACAAGATCTTTGATAAACTATCTTTAACAGAAAAAAAAAATCGTGATACCCTGCCAGGTGCTTTTTTTGCTGTATGCATTTATGAGGTTGTGATGTGAATTTCATTCTATCAACGGTTTTAGTTGGGTATTGCAATAATGTATTGACTTTGAAGTCTCTAACAAAATTGATGGAAAAATGAGGATGGATACATCGAAACATACAGTACGTGCAAATGTAATTGCATGAAGACCTCTTAAGTTGGAAGTTCCCCTAAAGGGTCTTCTAAAAGAAAAGTTGATGTCTACATCCGAGAATCTTAATATCAACATACTTTTTTCACAAAAGTGTTTGGTATGTTTGGAAAATAATTGAGCTATAAAAATTGTAATCAAGCCGTAATTTGATCATTTATTCCATCCATAAACATCAACCATTAACTGGCTCAACATAATTCTGAAACTTACAGCAGTTGTAAATCTCTTTTCCCTACTGTGGGTACAAACTGTGCAAACAAATATGTGGTACCGGCCACATTTGTTATTACAAACATAGCAACATTGTGGCTGTCACATTCTGCATGGTCTCTTGCATGCCTGCTGTCGGCAGAATGCCAGTTGATCCTTATGCTTGGAATATTGCTTTAGCTCTGACTGCTTTTATATCCAGCAAGGCGACAGTTAATCACCTCCTCCAGTACTTTTCCCACAGTGACTCATCACTTGTTAGGCTAAGCTAAAAAAACCCAGCTACCACCACAAATCTGGACCTGAATGTTGGTTTTAAAATGTTAGAGTGTTCTGCACTAGATTTAAGCCCCCCCCATGTCCCTGTGACTCTTAACGCTAGTTCTGAATTACACCTGCTGGTCGGCTGATCCTAGTGTCATGCCTGCTAGTCCACTATTTCTGGTGTTACACCTGCTGGTCTGCTGTTCCTGTTGTCACACCTGCTGGACCGCTGTTTCTGGTGTCATACCTGCGGGTCTGGAATCTACCACCCCAGTGTCCTGTTCTTGCCCCTAACGTCCCTGGCCGCAGTTGGTTACGCACCTGCCATTCCTGGTCCCAAGGAGCCACTCTTCTTCTCGAACCATTACCGCGGCTTGCTTATGTAGTCATTCTGACCATCTTGCAAATAAAGACCTTTTAAACATTAAACCTGTCGGCCGGGGGTCACACGAATTGGGCTTGTGTATTATATGCCTGCAGACCTGCATTACCTCTCCGAATGTTATGGGTGGTAGTTGAAGGATTGTTTATTGCTTGATTAGCCCCTGCAAAAAAGGAATTCCTTTTGAGGATGCCTTCTGGATTTCTACCGGTTGCTCCATGGAATTTCCAGACTCTGTATCTGAAAAATCTGACTCTGTATTTCGTGCTCCTGTATATGCTCCCAAGTTCTCTTTGTCTTCCATCAGCAAACATACAGGTCAGTCTTATGACCTGTAATGGCTGTGCCATGTCAAGTTCCAAGCTCCATTCTGCTTCCTCAAAACTGCAAGGCCTGTAAATGTATCCAGACCCTCACCAGCTGTTACTATATTTTCTGAGTCTGCTTCTGATGTCTCCTCTTGCTCCTCTTAGAATATGACTTTAGTTCTTACTGCTTTTCCATTCACCTCCTCCAATACTATCCCAGATGTAATTCATCAACTATCAGACTAAGCTATAAAACCCAGCTACTACCGGGGCGTGGCCAGGCCAGGGATGTGAGCAGTTGCTTCTCCTTAGCTTTTGTGATGCCCCCTTAAATCAGTCAACTAAGCCTTTGAACCGCAGGCAAGCACATCACGGCACTCCTTTTTTCCAGCTCATGTGGGGCGTTTTAAGCCCCTCTGACCCCTGTGTGTATTTTTAAAACGGGACTTACCCTGGGGAAAGGGGACCCCTTGCCCAGTTAACAGCACCCATTGGACATTCACATGCGCCTGAGTTGTCCCAAACATCCTCCTCACCCCGGGTTTCTTTGAAAATACTCACCCATGTGAAGCACAGTGATAAACAGGAAAACTTCCATTGCCAGTCACCTATCACCTTGGGAGAAGAATTACGGAGCCCAGCCCCGGACCACAAGGGATTTTGGGCACAGCAGGGGTTTTTTCTGCCAAAAAGGGAGAAGGGGAAAGATAAGGTCAGTGGAAATCTCACGAGCTACAAACTCTTTCCCCTGCTAATCCCCTTTCCACTGGGAAATCCCGCCCCCATATTATTTTGTAAACCAAAAAGTACATATTCTCCCAGGCTTTATAAAAACCGTGGCCCTTTAGCCTTCTTTTCCCTATGACAGAAGCACCATTTTACAAGCCCCTCCTCATAAAAAAAGGGGCTGCAACTGCTTTAAATTGCCTGTTCACACTACCTAAATAATTTTCACAGCTCATGGCAAAAACCTTGTGTTAATTTTACACTGACCAATCCGGGGACACAACAGACTTCATTTTTGTCCGGGGATTTTACCTTTTTCCCAAGGTTCGGGTTTCATATCTGCAAATCAACGAGGTAAGTTTAAAAAAAATACAAAAACTATCTATAGGCCCCTCCCCCACGTGGCACTTTACATTTTTCCTAAGGTCCCCCAAACCCATTTCTGCTCTCTCCCAATATGGAAGGTATTCTAAGAAGAACCAAAAAATAACCAACCAAATTTCCCGGGAAATTTCTTTCCTCCCCCAATCCAATCCTCAACAAAAGGGGCCTTTTAAATTTCCCCATCTTCCCCCTCCTTTTTCCCAGCAGGAGTAGATTTTGAAAGAATGATCTGCCTTTTCCCCCCCCCCCCGGGGGACTGTATCCTTGCTCCAGCAATGTTCTCATTTTTCCGTTCAACTTGCAAACTGATATTAAACAGATAGGGGGGAGCTCAAACAAATTTTAAATCACTACAGCCCCCATGAATAATTAAACAAATGTAAAATTTTGAAAATTTCCCCACAATTCCCCTAATTGATGTAATAATGCATTAAGGAAGAAGTTCAACTCTGGCCTAAAAAATTCTTGACCTAGGGGACCGATCCGGGCGTAAAATGTTGAATCCTGGCCCCCTGAATCTATCTTCCCTGACCTTAACCTACCAAAATCTATGGTCTCTTTGCCAATTTCTTCAATTAACCAATGATCGTGGACCACGGGATCCCAAACCAAAAACCTACCTCAACAGTTCCGGAAGACACTATAGCCCAAAATACTTTCTACAAATTTTAAGGAGGAAATTTCAAAGGCTTTAAGAAAGACGGACTCGTTCCCAACCTTTTCCATGCATTTCCATCTTCCCGATTTACCCTTCTGCAACCATTTTAAAAAGGAAAGAGTTCCAGAAATCCCAAAAACCCCTACGAGAAAAGGGAACAATATCGATGGGGTTTCCCCCATTAAATTAATAATTGCGGGTGGCCCCCAATTTAAAATGCCACATCCAGAAGACCCAGCCTTCCCTAGAAATTGGAACCTTCTATCTCAGCCGCATTCCATGAGAAAAAAACAAAGAAACCCGGAAAAATTTCACACCTCTTGGTAATAAGCCCCAAGGTCAAATGCGGACGGGATTGAAATTTCATTAGTACCCTTTTAACTTGCTTGGGGGTTCCTTCTGTCTTGGGAGCGTACCCCAGAGCTCCTTTAAATGATTTTTCTGAGATGGGCAATTGACTTGCCCCACGTTTTTTTCCGTTTGAGGGGAAATATTTTCTACTGCATCTCTATTTTCAACGTTTAAAAACAGTTAAAATTTTGGCTCATGTTTAAGCAATTCCTTTTTATAATGTTTTTTTATTGCCAGTTTTAAAATTTCCTTGACCTGCTTCATACTTTTATAGAAATGTCAATTTTAAAAATAATAGTGACTATCTTTCTTTTATTTCCCCATTATGGTAAAGTCACTAAATTATGTCACTAAATGTAAATGGTCTCAATTTCCTTCAAGAGTCCTTTTATGGAAAGTTTAAACTCACATCCCGTACAGATGTGGAAAATCTTGCGGAAAAAACCCCTACATAATAAAGATCCTTTAGACTTAAACAAAAAAGTTTTCCTTGTGTTCCACTCTCGGGGTTGAAGAAACGGAGTCTCAATTTTTATAAGTTTCTGTTTGCTTTTTCCCATATACAATCTTTTTCGACCCCAAAGGGCGATATATAATTCAAAAATGCCATTAAAATTTCTATTTTTTTACACGAATTAAATTGCTCCCAAACAACATCGGGCACCCTTTGTTTCCAGAGTTCTCAAAAAAAAAAAAACTACTTAAGGTAACCGGGTGATTTGTGGGAGTTTTTTAATAGGGTAATAATAGAACACAAGAAAAAACCCAAAAGGGTTTGCTCTAAACAGCCCAGAACTTAAAAATGAAATTTTTTGGGGGAAAATTTACATGACCCTTGGCGGTACCCCACCCAAAAGGGAAAATTTCACACCTACTCGAAAGAAGGAAAAACACTCCTCGAAAATTGTTTTTTTTTCCTTCTAAAAGACAAGCACTGTTTTGTGTTAACTACAAATAGGCATTCACATGGTCAGAATCATCCCCCAACCTATCTTACCCTACAAGAATTTTTTCCCCCTTTTCATACTCCATGGCCCCCTTTGGAACAACTTTTTATTTAAAAATCCATGAAAAAACCCTCAAAATTAATAATTCCCCTTAAAGAATATTTTGAATAAATACCCTTGACCCCTTCAAAGAAACCTTGTGTTGCGCAATAAAGCGTAAAAGAGGAATTTTTATAAAAACTTCAACTAGAAAAAAAGCGTAACGGGGGAAAAAGAGCTACTGAACTTTTAAAAAAAATTAAAACACTTGGGGGCAATTATGAAGGGGTTTTACCCCTTTTTTCGGGCGTACACTGCGCCCCCACCCCAAATCCCGCGTCAGCAGCGTTCCCCACTTTCTTGTCCCGATAAGGGGGGGCAGTGGGCGGGCTGGGCCCGGGTGTGGGGGGGGGGGTGTAGGCGTTCGGAGGGGACGCGGGGGCTCGTTAGCCGAGGCAGTACATCGCGGCTGCCAAACGGGGGCCCCGGGCAGCTCGACAAGCAGACCTGGTTTTTTTTGGTTTAAATTTCCTCCGGGGCGGTGAAGTAGCAGGTTCCCCGAACATGCGGGGGAAGGGTCAAGATCGCCAAAATTCGCGCCCCGTCCGTGCAGAGGGTTTGAATGGGAAAAAAATCGTTTTTTAAAGGGCGGAAAAACATTGTTGAGAGGAAACAAAAAAAACATAATTTAAAAAAAAACACACTTTCCAAAATTAGAACAGGAAATACAAC
Organism: Phyllomedusa bahiana; assembly: GCA_025379985.1. Taxonomy (NCBI): domain Eukaryota; kingdom Metazoa; phylum Chordata; class Amphibia; order Anura; family Hylidae; genus Phyllomedusa; species Phyllomedusa bahiana. Next base: position 6,637 of record JAODAL010048692.1, on the reverse strand, counting down.
AAAATGTTTTCCCAAAAATTTTTGGGGGAAAAAGAAAATTAAAAAACTAAAAATTTTCTTTTGGTGGGCAAAAAACCCGGCCATCAAATGGGGAGCGACAGTGAACCCCATTAAAAGCTAGGGGGAAGAATTGCCCAAACCCAAAATCCCCGGCGGGAAAATTCAAATAATAAAAAATGCTGAAAAGAGTGTTTGGGCTGAGTAGGGGGTTTTTGGTTTCCAGCCATCAGAATAAGCGACAAAGTCCCTTCTAGCTATGGAGAATGTAGACCAATCAAATCCGGGCGGGGAATAATTCAAAATACATAAAAATGCTAAAAAAAGCTATTGGCTGAGAAAACGGGGGCTTGGCTATCTCACCAATCAAATGGAGCAAACAAAGTCCCTTCTTTTTTTATGGGAATTTAGACCAACGAATCCAGGGGGGGATAATTCAAAATACTTTTAAAAAAATGCTAAAAACACTGTTGACTGGATAACGGGGGTGGTATCTCCCAATAAAATAGAGCGAAAAAGTCCCTTTAGGCTATGGGAAAGTTTGACCAAAAGAATCCGGGGGGATTAATTCAAAATACAGTAAAAATGTAAAAACGTGTTTTCGGGGAAAAACGGGGGGCTTGGTTCTCAGCCAATAGAATAGGACGCAAAGTCCCTTTCTGGCTAGGGAGGTTTAGCCAATCAGAATCGAGCGACAAAGTCCCATTTTACCCCTAGGGGGGTTTTTAACAAATCAGAACCAGGGGGGGATAATTAAAAATACAGTAAAAATGTTGAAAGTGTTTTGGTGAGCTAGCGGGGTTGGCAGCCCCAAAAAAAAGGGGAACGCAGCTACTTTCCCTTTTATCCTATGGAGAGAGGCGCATCAAATCTCGCACCAGCGCCGGCGGCATAAAGATTAATCCCAAATTATTTTTATAAGTGAAAAAAAACATTCTCAGAAAAAGACCAAACACTTCTTGAAAAATAAAGCATTAAAAACCCGAACAAGGTTTTCCCCGAGACGGCGCTAATAGGAATTACATGAGAAAATTCCCGGGAAAGACGTAATTAAATTTGTTTAACCTATTCTCTTTGGGCAAAACCACCAATCAAATAGGAGCGAATGTCCCATTAAACCAGGGAAAATTTACAATCAGAAAAAGGAGCGACAAAAGTCCCCCTTCTACTATGGGGAGAATTACCAATCAGAATAGGGCAAAACCCCATTTAGCTATGGAAAAAATGGACCAATCATATTTAAAGGGGGGACAGTTCAAAATAAATTAAAAAGGGAGAAATGAGTGATTGGTTAAGCAGTGGGGGGCATCCATTGCCAATCAACGCGGCACTTTTCTTAGAGTTCTATGGGGGGGAAAGACATTTTGACGCGCTCTTATTGGGGTAATTTCAAAGAGCCGCATAATTTGGACCAAGGGGAGCGAGCGACGTCCTATGGGTTTGTAAGCAATCTAAATCAAGTGTATTGGCCCAAATACATTAAACACTACACAAGTTTCACGAAGTGTATATAAAAGGGAAACCCAATATGTGGATAACGAAAAAAAATATTAATTCCCTAAAAAACATGTTTTTTTTTATTTTCGTGCAACCATATATTGATCCTTGGCTAACGAAAATAAAAATAAAATTATCTCGCCAATCATCTTTTCAGCATTTTTTTTGTATTTTGAATTATCCCGCCCGGGGGTTTTTATTGGGGCAATTCTTCCCATAGCTTTTTTAATGGTTCCGTGTGCGTTGATTTTGGCCCGGTTTTTTTTCCGACCCAAAGAAATAGGTTTTTAGGATTTGAATTATGTATTTCCGGGAAATTTCCCCTACATTTTTTGTATTGTGCCTTCCGAGTTTGGGAAAGTGATTTTATTTTTTAAAAGTGTTTTTTGACTTCACTCTTTTTTGACACTGTTTTGGGCCTTTTTAAAAAGGGGATTTTTTTGGGAATCTCTCTGCAAGGGGGGGACGCCCCAACTTTGTGCATCTTCGATCCCCTCTCGCTGTTTTTCCCATCCGCTTCACTTGCCTCGAACGGAGGATTTAACCCAAAAAAAAGTAGAACGCCTTTATAAAGGAATTTTTGCTTCATACTCCCAACCCCATTGGGGTGTTTCTCGCGCTCCCGCCTGTCTCATCGGAAAAAGTTTTTGGCAAGTCCCGACTGCCCCCACAAAACCCGGGAGGGCGGCGGATTTTTACCCATGTATTTATGCACTTCCCCCGGCGAAAGCAAAGGGGCAGCGCCGCAACAGCCCCATGTCCCCGCACTTCACCTCATACCCAGGCCGGCGGGCTTTAAAATGTATGAGCCCGCCCCGGGCCCACCATAAAAACAGGCGCAATTCCGCCGGGAAAAAGATTCATCATTGGGCCCCTTTGACCCCAATTTAAATTAATCCTTTACAAAACTAGGGAAGAAAATGCCTCTCTCCCAAGGCAATTTTAGCACATTTCATCTCAACAAAGAGAAAATTTTAAAAGATTTCGTTGGAATTCTATTTACAAGGGTGTAGACCCGGGAGACCCTACCAAAAAAGGTCAAAAAAAAACCCGAAAATCCAGAAAATCTACATTTCATCCCCCTAACCAGAAATATCATCCCAACAAATTTTTAACGCTTTGCAACTTTTCTAAAGATCAATACAATCTTGTTCAGACAAAACATTCACAGGGGAAAAAGGAAAATTACAAATTCTTAATGAAATATCATCCCTCCCTTGACCAAAGATCAACTTGATTCCCTTTTACCTATATCACCCCCAAAAATTGGAGAGGGCATCAAAAAAAATTTAAAAACACAAATTTTGGCCAAGATGGGGGTAACAATTTAGTATTTTTTAAACCTTTCCCCCATTTTCCCCCCCTCTGTCCCTCCTTTTAATACCTACAACCAAAGGCACACTACCCCGAGATGCTTTGTGCAACCTCTCTAATACCCTAGCCTGGGAAATCAAAAGGACCTAGTTAAAACACAGCAAATTTTCCAATCAACTTGATACAAAATATACTCTAAAAAACCTTGCAAAAGACTCAATATATCCTTCCATCCCGTCACAAGGACCAGGGGGGGTTCATCAAAGGCAACAGACGGAGATGGTTTACGGTGAGTTTTGGAGTCTTTTCAATTGAAATTCACAAAACTACCCCTTTCTCTTTGTCCTAGACGGAGAAAGCATTTGACAGGAAAATTGGGGTTATATAAAGGGTTTTATTAAAATTTGGGTTTTGGGGACCCAAATTTAATTCCATAATGTCTTTTATTCTTTCCCTTGCGGTCTACTCGTCCGGGTTTCTCTCAGAAAAGTTCCCTTTCCAAAGGGAAAAGACAAGGGTGCCCCCCTGTCACCCTTATTATGATTTGTGTGCAGGCCTTTAGCAGAACACTTCAAAATCCTCTTAATTAAGGGGGTTTCCCCAAAAAAAAAAAAACCCATCGGTAGCCAATGCAATGTTTTTTTTAAACATGTGCCAACAGCCCGATAAAACCATTCCTCATTCTTCCCTATTGGAACGTTATGTCATATTTCTTCTACAAATTTTAAAATAACAAAATCTATACTTCTCCCTATAAAATTTCATTCTTTTAAAATCTCAAAATACCCCCATTAATTTTTTTGGGGCAAAAACCCCTTTTTTCCCCATCTGGAACAAAATTTTCCCAAAATTAACACCCCATAGAAAAAAAATTGGGGATATTAGTGTTCATTTTAGAAAAATTATAGACTTAAAAACCAAATTTCCCCCCTTTCCCGGCTATCGCATTAATTTATAAGATGCTACTTCTCCCCAGATATTTAAAAAACTCAAAATCCTTACCATTTTTATTTCCAACTCTTTTTAACTAAAATTTAAAATCCAAAAAGTTGAAATTTTTTGGGGGCCCCAAAAAGACCTGATTTAAAAAACAATACTTTTACAAAAGGTATTCATGGTGGCCTTCCATCCCAAAACTCCGCATACAATATTGTTCCATACTAGAACCCCTATTTTTTTTATTGGATTTCCCAACTCAACATTGTTTAATAGGAATTCCCCAATTCCTAGGGGTCCTTTAAGGGGCTTTGATTGCCATCTATGTGGCGAAGTCCCACAGAATTTAAATTGTTTTTCCCTTTTTCTGGGTCATCTTGCCCGAAGATAACCCCAAAGTTTTTATAGACAAACTTACTGCCCCCTTTCAGTTTAAAATGCAAATTTCCCGGTCTTATACAACACTGGAAGACTGGGGTTGGGGGCAGAGGGGACCCCTATCACAAGGGCATTCAAGTCTTTGACATTTTTGCCAATATTTCTATCCCCCGAAAACCTTTTTTTTTATCTATTTAAAATCGACTATTTTTTCAATCATGGCAATGGGAAATACCTAAAACACTTTCCCTTTCCTAAATTTCCCCTGTAAAAACAAGACATACTAAAGGTTTACGCAAACATACAAACCCTTTTACAAACAATCTCTCTAAAAACAAAATTACGCCCCCAAAATGGGGGAAACCGAGTTGGCCCATCCATACAACAAAAACTGGGTTTTAAAAAGCTAACATTTTTTTCCAATTTTTAAATTGCCCAAACATATTGATTGTCAAGAAAATTACTTTGGGGATTAACCCCAGCCCCCATACACATATCCTCCTGGAATCTATCTGTGTTGGAGCAGGCGGTGTAAAGGCTCCTTATTACCAAAAGTGGGGAAAACCACTAATCCCAAACCCCTATGGAAAAACTGAAAAATTGAAATTAACATTTAAATGGAAAAAATTAACTAAAACCCACCCAGCTTTCTAATCTCACTTTTCATACATACCAATCTTCCGCGTTCATTTATGCTTTTTAAAAGCTACAAAATTACATCTTCACATTGGAAAAAAACTTCCGCCCTCTATTGCAGAATTATCAACAAAAAATTTGCAATACACTTAGACTAGTTTATAAAAACCCCCCCCACGCCTAGCTAGAATTAAAATAAATTGGGGTTTTTTGGGGCCCCATCTATTTATTAAAGTAAAAAGGTAAACAAAAACTTTTTTATTGAATGAAAAATAAAATACGAGTTAATCCCGTATATTATGTTTTTAAATTTAAAAATTTTTGATAAATTTTATAAATTTAAATGTTCAACATTATTGTTGTTATTAAATAATTGAATTTCTGAAATAATGACTTATATTTTGTTTTGTGTTTTTTCGAATGCATTTTTGTGTTCTTTTTTTTTTTCTTTTTTCAGAAAAGTTATATTATGTAGTCCCCTTCTTTATATGTAAAAAAAAAAAATTTGTGAAAAAAAAAAAAAACAGTACTAACCCCAAAGGGGCCCTTTTTGGGGGTTAAAGTTATGGGGTGTTCTGCATTAGGCTCAAGCCCTTTGTGTTCTTGTGACACCAGCCTCAGTTGACCATGTTCCTGTTATTCCTGCATTCTGGAATTTCTGAGTCTTCAGTCCTTATTTATGCCTACTGATCCGCTGTTTCTGGTGTCACATCTGCAATTCCATTGTCCTGTTCTCACCCCTAATGTATCTGGCTGTGTCTGGTTAAGCAACTGCCACTCACTGTCCCAAGGATCCACTCTTCCTCCAAAGATGTTTCAGAGGCTTGGTTATGTTATATGTGATATTTGTTCTATCATTCAATTGAAGTCATTTGAAACATTACAATAGCTCAAACTAATCTAAACTATTCCTAAATATTCTTCTTTGGCATATCATAAAAATGAAAGAAGCAACCAAAATCATTAGCAACATACAAAAATCAGACAGGATGGTTTAAATTAATGAAATACATGCAATTAATCTCTGCGGCAATTGTAGTCTTTAACGACTCTTAATTACCTTCTTGTTTGCTGCATTTAAGTTTAATTAATCTGGATCTGTCTTCTATTAACCCCTTACCGCCGGAGCCAGTTTTGGCCTCTCTGACAGAGCCCCATTTTTTTAAATCTGTCATGTGTCACTTTATGTGAGAATAAATTTTGACACTTTAACCTATCCCCTGTGATTCAGAGAATGTTTTCTCATGACACATTTTACTTTAAGATAGGAAGAAATTTTGGTCCAAAAATGCTTGTTTATTTGTGAAAAAAAATCAAAAAATCGTGAAAAATTTGAAAAATTTACCAATTTTAAACTTAAAAATTTTCTGCATGTAAGACAGATAGTTATTCCACTCAAAATAGTTTATAACTAGCATCTACCATATGTCTGCTGTAGTTTGGCCTAATTTTTTAAATGTCTTTTTTTTTTTTTTACGACATTAGGGGGCTTAGAAATTTAGTAGTAATTTTCAAATTTTCAACAAAAAAATTTCAAGACACATTTTTTAGGACCAGTCCAGTTCTAACGTGACTTTTTATTTGACCTGTATGTTAGATACCCCCATAAATGACCTCATCTAAGAAATACTACACCCCTTAAAGTATTCAAAACTGCATTTAGGAAGTTTATTAACCCATTAAGTGTTTCACAGGAATTAAAGCAAAGTGGAAATGAAGTTTCAAAAATTTTACTTTTTTTGCAGATTTTCAAATTTTATGCATTAATTCACAAGAATACGGTAAATGTGATCAGGGGAAATGCAAATTAATATTGATTCCCCAGATTCTACCGTTTTTCAAGGGTTTCCCTATGTCCTAGTGCTTTTTTTGGGTCAAA
>JAODAL010048691.1:0-28788 GCA_025379985.1 Phyllomedusa bahiana | reverse complement strand
GGGGCCGGGGGGGGGGGGCGGGGGGGCCCTTGGCCGGGGGGGGTATGTGTGTTCTTGGTTGGGGGGGGGGGGGGGGGGGTTGGGGGGGGGTTTGGGGGAAAGGGGGGGAATGGGGGGGTTATTAAAGGGGGGGGGGGGGGATGGGGGGCACAAGCAGGGGGGGTAGGGCGGGGCATGGGGGGGGGGGGTGGGGGGGGGGGTTTTTTTTTTTTGGGGGGGGGCAGGGGGGGGGGGGAGGGGGGGGGCGGGAAACTTTTTTCCTTTTGGAAAAAACTTACATTTTTATTTTTGAATTTAATAAATTTTTATTTTTTTTTTTAAATGTTTTTTTTTTCCCCGGGGTTCCTTCAAAAAACGTCAATATACGGCCTGAAAAAATAAAAAACAAGGAGGGGGTGTTTTTTAAACAAACCTATCATAAGAAATTCAAAAAATAAGTACCTTTTTGGTTTAAAAAAGGGGGAAAACCCCAACAAATAACTTTTAAATTATTATCCATAGAAGAGTGAAGAAATCAGGCGAAAACCTTTTAGGGGCCAAAAATGATTTAAAATTTGATGGGACTTTGGGAAAAGAACAAAAGCTCCCTTTTTCAACAGGGATGAAAATACAAGAAATTAAAAATTTCCACAGGCTTTTTATAAAACAAGACATGGAAATTTAAAAAGGGATTTAGAATTTTTTAAACATAAACAAAATGCAAAATAACCCAAAAACAAGTCTTTTAAAACAAAGGTCAAAAAAATTTAAACTATCGGGAAAACTTGTGAGGCAGAAAGAGGGGTCATTTTAAATCGGGCCGTTTTAAATCTCACACCCATCACGGGGTAATTTGTGGCCACACAGTTCCATTTTGTTTAAAACATAAAACTAGCTGGATATTTAACCCATTTTGCGGGAGTCTAAATTTTTGGGCTTAAAAAAAAACCCCATTCCTTTCTCTCCCTCTGCGTCTTAAATTTTCCCTTTTAAAACCAAAAATTTTTCAAAACTTCAATACGTGGCCCTCTGGAAAAAGTGTTTTTCCCACTGGAAGATCGTTTTTTATGTTAAAATTAGGGAATCTTTGTGAGTTCATGCGCTGGTGAGTTTTTTCCCTTTTTCCCCCCCAAAAAAAAAGGGCCCTGTGGTCGGGCATTGCGCACACATAATCAGATACCCCACATTGCTAGACCTCCCCAGGAAAATGTCCCCCAAATTTGTGCACCTGCTTGGGGGCTGTGGGGGCAGGTACACTGTCAGGGAGTGTGGATGTGCCTGCAAGGGCTTGCACCTGTTTTTCAAAGGGAGGGTTGGGGGTGCCAATTTTTAAATTGGGGCCCCTTTAGGGGGCTCCGGGACAATAAAACGCCCCCAGGTTTGGTGGTTGCCGAAAGGAAGGGGAGGGGGGGGCGGGGAAAAATGTCTTTGGGTCTAATTTTCTCTTGAAGCCCGGTTGAAGTTCCCTTGGGAAAATTTCGTTTGGTTTTCCAGCTGGGGTTGGGAGGTTACAAAAAGGGGGAAATCGTTATTTTCCCTTTTGGGTCTCTTTTACTGAGGGAGACTGTCTCTGTTGATGGCCCGGCCCCCCCTTTGGGGGTTTTTATTGGGCCCTCCTTTTTGGGCTGGGATCCCAATTGGGAAAATTTTTTTTCCCAGATCCAGGAGGTGTTTGCCGGTTTTGGGCTTTTTGGGCAAAAAACGATTGTACCGTATACCTGGCTGTAGATAAATGGGGTTGTTTGTGTGCTTGGGGTGGAAGCTGTCATTCCTGAGGTAGGCCGTTTTTTTCTGTGGGTTTTTGGCACTGATGTGAGGGAGGCCCGGTTTTTTTTGATGTGTATTGTTGTAACCAGAAAGGGGGGATTTTGGGTTTTCGAATAGGGAAGCGAGGTTTTGTGGGGTGGAAATTTTGAAGTCAATTATGGAATTGAATTTAAGGGGCCCCCCCGGGCCCCCAGTCCAAAATGACAATGATAAACATCGATGTAACGGAGGTACATCATGGGGTTTGGGGGTGAAAGTTGGGTAGAAAGCCCTTCCAATTACCTTAAAAGGTTTTTCAATTTTGGGGCGCAAATTGGAAACCCCCTTGAAAGTTCCCAAATTTGCGTAGATATAGGGCCTCCCCCAAATTTAAAAAAGTTGTTTGGGAGTATGAAAATTTAAAGAGCTTGTTATTTGGTTTTTTTGGGAGGTTTTTTTTTTCCAGGTGTGTCCGACTTTCTGCCCAAATCCCCCTTGTGGGGGAAATTTTTTTATACAACGATTCTACATCCATGGTTGCCAAAATGGTGCCCTCGGGGGGGACCGAGGGGATTTAGTTTTTTAAGAAGAACCGGGGGTCGCTGGATGTAGCTTAGATATCTCTGACCAGGGGTTTTTAAGATTTTTTCCCCCCAAACCCGAAATTTTTCCTTTTCAGGTCCCCCAAAACCCCGAAAAAAATAAAGGGGCCCCCCAGGGTTTTCCATCCTTGTGGATCTGGGGAGCAAAACCACAGCCCGGCCTTGGGGGGCCCCGCTGGGATGAGGGCCCCCCTTTCCTGGCCCTTTTGGGACCTTTATTTTGGAAAATTCTTTAAACAATTCTTTTGGGGGTGTTTTATAAAGGCCTCTGTGGGATCCACGTTAAATTTTGGGGTTTAAAGGGGCCCGGGGGGGAAAGCTTGGGCCTGTTTTTCTTTCCTGGATATTAGTCCGAGGTGTTTATCATTTACTATTGCGCCCCCTTTTTTACTGGTTTTATTATTAAATTTCCCGAAATTTTTTTTTCAGTTGAGGGGTGATTGGCCCCTGTTCCTGCAGGGTTTTAAAGGGTTTGGGCCTGTTTTCTTTTTTTCTTTTGTTCCAAGATCTCAGAAATTTTTTTCTTGCTTTCTGAAACAGGTTCAAAGTATTTTATCCAGTGCTGGCATTGAATTCCCCGGTTTGGGGGGTCCAGGGGGTTGAAAAAAAAGGGCTCGGGAAAATGGGTTAAAAAAACCATGCAAATTTTAAAAGGGCAAACAAAATGTGAACTGGGGATGGCCACAAAAATTTAAAAGTGATGGCCCGTGAGTAAAAACCAAAATTTTCTGAAACCCCTGGGGCAAAGCCCCAAAAAGTTTCCAGAAAGTTTTAATTGTTTGACCGTTGAAAAAGGACTTGTTTTGGGTTGTAAAGGGATTTTGTTATGTTTTTAAAAATTTTTTAAGATCCCTTTGGGAAGGGCCATGGGGGCCCCCCTTTTGTATAAAAAGCCTTTTTGAAAAATTTAATTTCTTGGGATATCATCATGTCTGAAGAAAAGGGGGGTATTTTTTCTCGAAAAACTCACCCTCAAATATAACCCGTTGCCCCCTAAAAAAGGGTTTGCCGAATTTTTTCACTCTTTTAATACTTTTTAAAAGGGTTTAAAAACGGTACAAAAAAATAAACTACTAAAACAATTTGGAAGATAAACCACAATTGGGGGCCCCTCCCAAGGGGAAAAAGGGGGGGGGAAAAAGAAAAACCCCCCCAAAGAAACTTGCCAACTCAACAGCGACATCTTCTTCTTAACAAATGCAAAAAGGGAAAGATCATCCCAAAAGGCTTCACTCTGATAACACAACCGGCACACCAACAACAGCGAATATGCATGATACCAACTATGTACTTCCGAACATCGAAAAAGCTGCGAAAACTACATGACTAAAAATTTCCTATAACAACCGGAGAAAAAAACAGGAGGGGGGAAGATACCAGGCCCTAAAGACATCACTGGAGGAATGACACAGATGGAGATGGAAGGCCAAACTCCACACATATATACCGGAAACTGCAGGACATGCTTATCAACAACAAGAAGAAAAAGCATCCAGAGGACTGAGAACAAAAAGGGCCCCTCACTACTACAACCACAAGCACCAGCCCCAGCTATGCAGCACCTGTGTGGTGAACCTTTCCTCCTATGAGCCAAATAAGCACGAATGTCAGCTCTCTCCAAAGGTCTCTCCTTCTCGACCCCTCAACACTCCGACCCATGTCAAAACTCTGCAACGGAATGGAGGCAGTGTTTCTCAGAAAAATGAGATTGAGGGAATACTTCTATTGGAAAAGTACCTTCCATACGCGCGACCTGCTGAGGAACGCCCATAAGGAACCCACCCAAAAAAATCAACCTGGACCCCAACAGACCTGGAACTAATGCAGCATGGATAAAATACATTGGACTGTCTTCAGAAGCATGATAATATCTGAGATCTTGGGGAGAAAGTAAAGAAACAGGTCCACAACCTATCCCCCCCCCCCCCACCACACCAACTGCAGGAAACAGAGGGCCATCACCTCACTGAAAGAAATCTAGGGGACATAATATAAAACAGCTGACAAAGGGGGCGCAATAGTCATGATGAAAACCTTGACCTTCATCAGGAAGCCAAACAGGCAAGCTTTCCAAACCCTGCCCATTACTCCAAAACTTAACAGTGATTCCCACAGAGGACTTTATAAAACAGACTTAAAGAATATGATCAAGAAGTTTCCACTCGGTCCAGAGCAAGGTAGAGGGGCTCATCCCAGCGGATCCCAGCCGGGCTGCTTCTTCATGCTCCCAAAGATCATACAAGGATGGCAACCTGGGAGGCCTATCATTTCTGGTATTGGGACTCTGACAGAGAATATTCTCTCACGGTTGAGGTGGAAAATCTCCCTAAAAATCCACTGGTGGACGATACCTCCAAGCTACATCAGGACACCAAGGATCTTCCTTAACAAAACCTCAATTGCCCTGTCTCCACTTCCATGAGGGGCACCATTTTGGCAACCATGGATGTAGAATCGTTTGTATACAAACATTCACCACACAAGGATGGAGTTGCAGCATGTCGGACACACCTGGAGAAACTAAACCTCCCAACAAACCAATAACACAGCTCATTACAGTTCCTACTCAGCCACCAACTTATTTTAATTTGGAGAGGAGCCTTATATCTCACAGCGAATGGGAACTTCAATGGGGTCCCTGATTGCGCCCCAGTATGCAAAACCTCTTTATGGCTGAACTGGAAAAGGAGCGTATTATCCAACATTGCACCACCAAACCCATGATGTACCTCCTTACATCGTGATATCATTTGTCATCTGCGACTGCGGGCGAGGAGGCCCTAATTCAATTCCATAATGGCTTCAATAACTTCCACGCGCCCATCGACCTCAAGCTTACCTATTCTGAGAGCAAAATCCACTTTCTGGATACTACAATACTACATCAAAGAACAGGCAGCTACTAAATCAGTGTACCACAAACCCAAAGACACGAACTGGCAACCCAGGAATGATCACGCTTCCACCCCAAAGCAAACAATGCAAAATTCGATTAACTACAGCCAGGCAATACGGTACAAATTAGCTTTATTTGCTCCTAAACAAGGACAGACCTGGACAAACGCACCTTCATGGATCTGAGGACCAACAAATTTCTCCCAATTGGGTATACAGACCAAAAGTGACGGGACAATCAAATCAGCAAAGCGGCCCGCACAGCAACAGAGACAGTCTGCTCACGTACATAAAGAGACACTAGAAGGAAGAAAGAGTGCCCCTAGTTGGAACCTACAACCAACAGCTGGGATCCTTACGAATAAGTTTGCAAGGACACTTCAACCTGTGCTACATTGAGTCAATAGATCAAAGACATTTCCCAGTCCCCCCTATCTTTCCTTTCGGCAACCACCATACTGCTGGCGTATTATTGTTCCGGAGGCCCTGAAGGCCCCAACTGAAAAATGGACCTCACCTGCCTGCAACAACAGGTGCAAGACCTGCAGGCACATCCACCACTTGCTGACAGTTGTACCTGTCCCACGAGTTTCCCAGAGTAGGTGCACAGAATTAGGGGGACATTTCTGCGTCTAGCAATGGGTGGTATCTGATTATGTGTGGCAATGCCCGACCACAGGCCTTTATGTGGGGGAAACAGGGCAAAGGACTTCAGCCAGCGGCATTGAACTCACATAGATTTCACTAATAAGTAACAGTAGAACTGATCTCCAGTGGCACCAAACACTATCTCCAGAGAGGACCACTGTATTGAAGATCTGAAGATTGTGGTTTTAATGGAAAACTTTAGACGCAGGGGAGAGAAAAGAATGGGATTTAAATTATGCAAAAATTTCAGACTCTGCAAAATGGGTTAAATATAAATGCCTATGTTTTATGTCAAACTCATATGTGAACTGTGATGGCCACAAATTACACGTGATGGCTGTGAGATAAGACGGCAGATTTACTGACCCCTCTGTCATGCCTCACAAAGTTTCCAGATAGTTAATTGTTTGACTGTTGTAAATGACTTGTTTGCTTATATTGCATTTTGTTATGTTTAAGAATTCTAAGATCCTTTGAAGGTCCATGTCTTGTGTGTATAAAAAGCCTGTGAATTTTCAATTTCTTGTATATCATCATGTCTGAAGAAGGGAGCTAGTTCTCTCGAAAGCTCACCATCAAATATACTCAGTTAGCCTCTAAAAGGTATCGCCTGATTTCTTCACTCTTCTACTACTTTCTATGGCTAACACGGTACAACATTATATTACTTATCCATAGAAAAAGTGATTTAAGGTCCAACCACTTAAAGCTGTTCCTTCCCCATGTGCTACTGTTCCCTGCGGTTACTGGCGGGTTTTAACTGCAATTAGCAGCTGACATCAGCCTTTTTTGTACTATAGGGGTTCAAAATGTTAGGTAGCATTCTAATGGTTTTAACCCCTTACTGACACAGGACGTATCCATACATCCTGGTGTCAGTAAGGTTCAGTGTAGTGGGATTACACAGTAATCCTACTACATAGAAGGCTGGCTCCATTCCCTGCTGTTTAACCCCTTAGGGTAAAATGAATGAGAAATGGTGCCTGTCAGGATGGGCTTACCAAAAGGCAAACCAGAGATGTGGATCCTCTGGACCACCGCAAGCGGTGGTATAAGCCACGCCAGGGAGCGGAGTCTAAGTAGGTCCGGTTTTCACCAAGCCTGCCGCAAAGCGGGATGGACTTGCTGCAGCGGAGCAATACCAGGTCACTACCCCTGACGTGACTTGCTTGCAGTGGTGGCCGAGGTGTAACGTGGTACAAAATCGTGAAGCAAGTTCGTAGTCAGGTACAGGCAGCTAGGCCAGGACAACAGTAAGGTTCGTGGTCGAGGGACGGAGGCAGAAGGTACTGTACACAGTAAACACAAGATACTACAGGAATGCTTCCTCTCAAGGCACAGGGCACTATCGATTTGGCAGGGACCATAGGAAAAGGCAGGACTTAAATAGGATCAGCGCCCGGTGAAAGCCTATCACCGGCGCGCTGTCCCTCTAAATTTAGATGTAGAACTGCGCGCCCTAGGGGATGAACGCGCACCCGGCCAGCAACAGGAGCGCGGGCCAAGATAGCAGCTGGAGCACGGTGAGCTAAGTAGCAAGCAGACCTGCGAGCGCGCCCACAGCCCGAGGGTCGGGTTGCTGCGCCGCACACAGCAGAAGACGCCGCCGGGGTACGGGTGTGCCCGCGACCTGACACGGGAGTCGCAGGGACACCTGTTACAGTGTCGTACACCTTTTTGTCTCTTTCACTTTGCCCAATAAAACTACAAGCCTCAGGATCCTTTGCTGTGCGCTGTATCTTCCTCCCTTAGAGCATACTTCCTGTTTTCTACTTCATGCTTTATGCTGCAGGACCAAAGTCTGCCCTGACAAAAAAGCCAAACTCCTTTGGTCATCTGATCTCCTGAGTTTGACACAGAACTGTTTCCTGTGTGTGGAGACATATAGAGCTACTGAGCTTCCTGTCATCAAACAACTGATTATAGCAACAAAAAAACCCACAAAAATGTAATCACTTACAAAAGTGCCATTGGACAACCCCTTTAAGACAAATTGACTAAATTGGATTATACAGCAAAAATGGTTCCTTATACTGAAAAAAAATTGTTTAAATAATTGTTTTATTACCTCATATATGGATCAACACTCAAATAGACTGATTCCAGCAGAAGTTCTGAAAATACATTTAAAATTTTTAACAAAATAAATTCAGATACAAAATATAGAATAAATGGAGGAGTAGATTTCAGAAAAATAAAAGTAAGACATGTTGAAAATGTTTTATATATGCTTTATAATTAAACAATTTAAGGCGACATGTATGATTGGGGCTGCACCAGTTTTCGGATGTACTTTGAACCAAAAAGAATGTATGAACAGGTGCACTCCAAAGTGTCTTTGTAATGCGCCAAAGATACTTTTTAGTGCGAGAAAGATATGGGGCGTTCTGGGGGCGTCACACCACATTCATAGAAGTAGGCACATTTATGATTCTTTGATGCCAAATCTAGGCGCAGAACAGTTAGAACAGCCAGACCAAGCTAAAGGTGGCCTGTCTGAGCCAGACTTGTCGTATTTGTTCTATACTGCGCCTGAATGTATTACCTGCAGAAGAACAGGTTCATACATTCTGGCACATTCTATACTACCTTAAAGCTATTTAGAACTGGCCTATCAGTGCTAACGTTCATACATGTTGCCCTTAGTTTAGAAGCTTATCTTTATGATCCACCAACATAAAACAGTTGACACTTGTCAGTCCCTGGTTAAGTGCTGCAGCACTTTCAAAAATGTTCCTTACACAGTGGTGGTACTAAACATGATCTACATATCCCATCCACTAGAATAAAGCTCTATTGAAGATCCCTGCACAGCAAGTGACCAAAAGCACCACCCTGCAGAGAAAAGCATTTCAGGATGTTTGAGGATTCCACTAAAATATACTTAAAGTGAGTCCCTCACTAACGTGATCTGTGCCTACTACACAGTACTACAAATAGTATTCTAACTGTAAAATAGGCTTTCCTTAAGCCCCCAGAGCCTCTCTCCAGCACCACCGTCGCTCCAAACGGCAGGCAGCTGACCATGCCTCCTGATCACCTGTAGTAGCAGGCCTTTAATAGGTCTCCAGAGACCTATTAAAGGCCCCGTCCTGAAATGCAGGAACAGCCACCCACCTAACACTATAGCTGTCCCAAAAAAGCCACCTCATACATAACCACCTAGCAGCTATTCTAACTGTTACTGTGTCAGTAACATATTGCCACTGACGCAATATAGATGACTTTTCCCCACCGAGACCAGGTCCTCGGTGGCGCATCTGCAGCAGGTCTCCGGCTGCACACCCTCTAGTGGCAGAAACATGCGCCTGTCTTTGGTCACTCTGCCACTGTCTGTTTTAGAAATATCTGTGATTACTGAAATCAGTCAGCTGGGTGTTACGGCCAAATGGCAAGTGTAAAATGCAGTTCGATTCTGTTTAAGAATTTTTGGGAGACAGTTCTGTCCGCGGTTGTGGATTTGCCGATTCCTCATAATCATTGAAGTGCACACCTTCCACCCGAAAACCGGAAGATTGTGCATGTTCCAAGTTTTTAGAAACGTCGGTGGCTGAAAAGCCCTACGGCTAAAAATCCATTCAGTGTAGATTACCGAACTGATTTTCTTTTAAAATCTATGGGGACAGTTTCTTTTCGGTTTTCAGACGGTTTCCAAGTTCGCAAACCATCTCAAAATCCAACCAATAAACCATGCTGTGTAGACAGGCACTTACCATTGAAGTTTTCAAAGTTGTGTGTCCTTGTACACACAGTGTCAGCACTGATTGGACAATGTCCAATATGCAGAGACACACCCTCAATTGGTAAATCTTAGCTGATAGATTTATTAATACATTTCTAGAAGGAATAAGAGAGAAACAGCACAGCACAAAGTTATAAGGAAAGATGCTCCAGAATTGTTATTTTACAGGAAAGACAAGTATTTACTGATGAAGGGAAGATCTCTCCTTAAGGAGAGCACCGAACGAACGGCATGTAGAGTTTTTGTTTTGCCTTTTCGCCCTCTACTTAGCATCTGCATATCACAAGGCATTTATGGGAAAGGGGCTGAGAAGCCACAGCGCCCTCTGTTGGTTGGAACAAATCCTCAGTTTGCTTTTGACCATCCAGGTCTTGAGAAAGCAAAAAGCATTTTTTAGCCAAGCCCGTTATCTCTCATCTACAGACAACGCTGTTTCGGGATTTTTTGTCCCTCTTCAGTGCAGAGTAGAGAAGATACTGGGACGTGACTGTGTGGGAGGCATCAGGTAGCTCAGGAAGGGAAGATCTCTCCTTAAGGAGAGCACCCGAACGAAACGGCTTGTAGGGGTTTTTGTTTTGCCTTTTCGCCCCTACTTAGCATCTGATATCAAAGGCATTTGGGAAAGGGGCTGAGAAGCCCACAGCGCCCTCTGTTGGTTGTAACAAATCCTCAATTTGCTTTTGACCCACCGAGTCTTGAGAAAGCAAAAGGATTTTTTAGCCAAGCCAGTATTCTCTCATCTACAGACAAAGCTGTTTCGGGATTTTGTCCCTCTTCAGTGCAGAGTAGAGAAGATACTGCTGGCTGTTGTGGGAGGCATCGGGTAGCTCGGGAAGGGAAGATCTCTCCTTAAGGAGAGCACCGAACAAAACGGCTTGTAGAGTTTTTGTTTTGCCTTTTCGCCCCTCTACTTAGCATCTGCATATCACAAGGCATTATGGGAAAGGGGCTGAGAAGCCCAAGCGCCTCTGTTGGTTGTAACAAATCCTCAATTTGCTTTTGAAACCCCCCGAGTTTTTGAGAAAGCAAAAAGGATTTTTTTAGCCCAAGCCAGTATCTCTCATCTAACAGGGCAACGTGTTTCGGGATTTTGTCCCTCTTCAGTGCAGAGTAGAGAAGATAATGGCTGGCTGTGTGGGAGGCATCGGGAAGCTCAGGGAAAGGGGAAAATCTCTCCTTAAGCAGAGCACTGAACGAATGGCTTGTAGAGTTTTGTTTTGCCTTTTTGCCCTCTACTTAGCATCTGCAGGTGCGAAAAAGGCAAAACAAAAATCTACAAGCCGTTCGTTCGGTGCATCTCTTAAAGGAGAGATCTTCCCTTCCTGAGCTACCCGATGCCTCCCACACAGCCAGCCAGTATCTTCTCTACTCTGCACTGAAGAGGGACAAAAATCCCGAAACAGCGTTGTCTGTAGATGAGAGATACTGGCTTGGCTAAAAAATCCTTTTTGCTTTCTCAAGACTCGGTGGGTCAAAAGCAAATTGAGGATTTGTTACAACCAACAGAGGGCGCTGTGGGCTTCTCAGCCCCTTTCCCATAATGCCTTGTGATAAGTATTTACTGAAACAGACATGTCAGGAGATGACATGGGTCCTCTTCAAATAACAGATGTAAGACTTTAGCCGATGTTCTGGAAGAATGTGACAGACCTCGTTTATCCTGAAAACATGTTTTATCCTGGTAGTGATACTCATGAATACAAAGTTTAAAGCTTATGAGAGAAGTGAATAAATAGATTACCGTATGTGAAATATGGTTCCATTACCTCCATCTTGCAGAGGTGGCAGCTCTTTTTCTATAAGCTTGAAGTCTTCAGGTTTTGGTGCACCATCAAAGTGCTTCGCCATTGTCCATGACTTAGAGACAACCATTTTTGTGAACCTGTTAACATAAATAAATAAATAAATAAATTAAATAAATAAATAAATATATATATATATATATTATATATATATATATATGTATTTATTGTAATGCAAAACAGTGAAATAATAAGTCCTTTCTTCAGGCAAGCAGGTAAGAAACACAAATGAATACTCTCACCGACTGGTGCAGCAGATCCCCAGGCCAACTCAGCCTCACAACTCAGGCAGTAAACAGCTTCCGGTTTCAGATCCAGAAACACACCCACAGCCTGTACTCTGAACCAGCTGCCTTGTATCAGGCTGGTAAGACCCGGGCAGGAGTAAAGCAGCGATCATTCCCACCCAAGCTCTCTGGCCGCTCCATAAAAAACCCAGACCCAAACTACAGTAGAAATAACTGCTCAGCAACCAAAGTTGTTATTGGCACAACAAATGGACTTCTCATACCTTCCGTTCAGGACTGCACCCTTGGCCCTTCTACATACCCCCCCACCCACCCAAAGCCGAGCACCTCCTGCTCCAATACAATACCCTGTGGTTTGTGCGGCCTGTGTTCCACAAAGAACCTGAAATCTTGCAGTGCTAAAAACCACCTTGTCAAAGGGGGCATTCCCCTGAAACATCTCAGCCGCTTACTCCGTCTTGGAGAGAGGACAGACTATGAGATCTGTTTCCTAAAACCAACTTGATTTTGTGATGCTGTCTGGATAAGGACATCTATGTTTAAAAGACTTGCAGCTTGGGACCTCGATGAAACCGCAGGTCATGTAATAACTCAGTAGCAAGTTCCTATCACTCCCTGAGATGTTGTAGTCTGAATGGACTCCTAGTGAGGTAACATGTTAGTGTTAGGGACTCACCTGTACTGGGATCCCCTTGATGCTATTGGGAGGTGAGCTTAAACAATTTTTGATCAAAAACTGTAAACTAAGAATCCCAGGTTTCCAAATTTTCCTTAGCAGTAATGCATTTCCAAAATTCCTATATACCTTGATGTTTTACTTAGTTTTTAGTGTACCACTGATATTAGTATTAGATGTATGCTATTGCCTTGCCAGTGTGCACCTATGCTAACGTTTTTCAAAATATATGGATGTGCACAGCCTAATTAATTTTTGTAGTCTATTTGAGGAATGGCAACCTCATTGGC
Source organism: Phyllomedusa bahiana (assembly GCA_025379985.1). Taxonomy (NCBI): domain Eukaryota; kingdom Metazoa; phylum Chordata; class Amphibia; order Anura; family Hylidae; genus Phyllomedusa; species Phyllomedusa bahiana. The sequence goes on along the minus strand of JAODAL010048691.1, from coordinate 16,160 downwards.
TTGCTGCACTCCGCCTACCTCTTTTAAACCAGTGCAGGGTAATTCAGTAGCAAGTTCCTATCACTCCCTGAGATGTTGTAGTCTGAATAGACTCCTAGTGAGGTAACATGTTAGTGTTAGGGACTCATCTGTACTGGGATCCCCTTGACGCTATTGGGAGGTGAGCTTAAACAATTTTTGATCAAAAACTGTAAACTAAGAATCCCAGGTTTTCATATTTTCCTTAGCAGTAATGCATTTCCAAAATTCCTATATACCTTGATGTTTTACTTAGTTTTTAGTGTGCCACTGATATTTGTATTAGATGTATGCTATTGCCTTGCCAGTGTGCACCTATGCTAACGTTTTTCAAAATATATGGATGTGCACAGCCTAATTAATTTATGTAATAACTTTATATCTTATGAAGACAATAAGAATTGTTATTATACACGTTTGGATTATTAAAAATTGTTGTTGAAGTAAAACAAGGGAAGTATCCTGTATGTAATCGCAACTTATCAAACATTAGATCACAATAGGCTTATACGCATATAGCTGTATCAGAGGAACGGACTGAAAAAAGGGGTTTTCCTCCTTTACCCCATAAATATCGGTATAAAAATGATAAAAAAAAATGTTTAAATACCCATACATTCTCCGGGATTTGAATCAAACATTATAACAAATCTCAAGGTGAAAACCTGTGATCCATTTATGAAAGTCTCTGCAACTTCAAATAGGTAAATCGCGGAAGTCCACGACTATAAAATAGACTAGAAACATTGCGGAGCAAATGGTTACATGTTACCATATAAGTGTTCAAGCGCCAAAGGTGATGTTTCGGAGGAAACCCCTCCTTCCTGAGAGTGGCGCCACTTGGAACAGTCCTCCCAACGGAACTACTCCTGTATGTAATCGACCTGAACACAAGTATTTAAAAACCACCTTGTGACCCGGCATGGTTCCCCTTTCTCTTCCGCATTCATTTTAAGGGAACATGGTCTGACACTAACTTAAATTTCCTACCTAATAGGTAGTACTATAAGGAATGTAAGGCCTACTTGATTGCCAGACACTCCTATTCTGCGATGGAGTAATGGAGACAATTTTCTGGTGAGATAAACTACTGGGTGATCCTCCCCATTTATCTCTTGGGGCATGACATTTGATGCATTGGTCTGCAAAATGAATTTCTTAGATAAGTCAGTGGCTACCAGCACTGGCTGCTTACACAGAGCCAACTTCAGATCCTGAAAAGCCTGTTCAGCTTCCTTGGGACCATTTCACCATGGCCAATTTCGTGCCTTTAGTGAGGTCGTTTAGGGGTTCTGCGATCTCTGCAAAGTGAGGGATGAACTTTCTATAGTAGCCATTGGTCCACAGAAAGGCCTTGACCCGTTTTTTAAGAGTTCATGTGGCCAGCTCTGGATTGCCTCCACTTTGTTTATTTTTGGCTTTTTCTCGCCCCTTCCCACTATATCGTCTAGCTATTTGGCTCCTCCATCCCCATGGCACACTTGTTGGGGTTAATCGTAAAACCAGCCTCCCTTAATGCAGGATTGCTTGGACCCTACGCAGATGACTCTCCCAGTTCTGGATATAGATGACTGTGCCATTTAGATAGGTGGCTGCTTACTTCCGGTGCGGACGTAACATATGGTCAATAGACTTTTGGAAAATGGTAGGTGCTACCTGCAACCCAAAAGGAATCTGAACATACTGATACGACCACTCTGGTGTGGATAAAGCCATATTTTTCCTCTTCATTTCATTGCCCACTATTTCCCAGCGGGCTTCGGGAATCCTGTAAGGCTTTAAATTTACCCGAATGTGTGGCTCCATGAGACTCTCATTCTAAATACCCTTTATACAGATCCTTATTGCGCTGCTTCTGGGAAGATGACAGGATCTCCTTAATTTTAATCACTGTGATATTAGGCTCTGGTTGCATCAACAAACAAGGGGTTGCAGGAGGGTCTCTATCCTTCCAGGGTTTTAGCATATTCACAAGGTATGTGAATATGCAGGGGTTTTCTCCTACCAGGTTGGTGTATGTGGTAGTTGACATCACCCAGCTTTTCAACTCATAAGGTCCATGTCACATTGTAAGGAACTTGCTTTAAACCATTGGCACCAGCACAAGTACCCGATTCCCTGGACTGAACTCTCTAAGTCTGGTGGACCGATTATGCACCTGGGACTGCGTTTCTTGTGCCTTCAGGAGATGTTCTTTGACTATGGGCAACACATTAAACATCCTGTCCTGCATCTGTGCAACATGTTCGATAACACTTTTATAGGGACTAGTTTCACTCTCCAAGGTCTCCTTTGCTATATCAAGTAAGCCCCTGGGGTTCCGATCATATAATAGCTTGAAGGAGAAGAACCCAGTAGGCTTGGGGAACTTTAATGATAGAGAACAACAGGTAGGGTAACAAACCGTCCCAGTCCTGACCGTCTATCTCTACCACCTTTCTCAGCATCACCTTTAACATTTTGTTAAACCTCTTCACCAACTTGTCTGTTTGAGGGTGAAATACTGAGGTCCACAGCGGTTTAATCTTCAGGATCTTGCACAGCTCCTTCATCATCCTAGACATAAACAGTATCTAGGGGATACCTCCAGGTCAGGGATGTTCGTTTCAGGGTATGAATTTTTCTCCTCATCCCCTACCAACACTGTAAAGGGAAATTCCTTGAGCGCTTCTATATCCACATCACCTGCTATTTCTTGGCAAACTGGGTGGTTAGGCAGCGCAGTTCTTGCCCATAGATCCAAGAATAAGGGTAAGCCCCCACCTAATAATGACAGTATGCATTACTTTTTTTACAATACCCACAGTGTGAGGCACAGTAGTCCAGTCCTATGGTCACCTGGGCCACGAGGTAGCGCTTGGTGTCTCCATGGATACATATTACCCCCAACCACTTCCTAGGGACTAGCACATCAGGGAGTGTGGCCCTTACCAGGGTCACCAAATTCCCTAAGTCCAGGATCCAGTCCCTTTAGCACCATTCACCGATGCCTGGAAAACCTCTGCGGTCCTTCCCCAGGCTTGGGTATAGCCCTGCATGAAGGAAGCACAAACCAGGAGCAGCGCCAGCCTATAGAACACTACATAGGTCCAGATGTTTAGGACACTGGGCAGCAACATGACCCAGGGCCCGACATCTCCAACAAATAATTTCATGGCCTGGACCCCGTAACCTAGGTTCGGATCCCACCTGGGTCTGAAGACGCCCCTCCAGAGTGGATTTGGACTCCTGTCAGTACCACTCATGGCACCCAAGTAATTTGACCTCAGACTCCCCGAGTTGCTCAGAGAGTGGTCCATGGCAACATATCTCTCCATCAGATCCACAAGGTCGTCCACATTCTGGGGGCCCCCATGTGCCACCCAACCTTGCACGGACGAGGGAAGCGAATGCAAAAACCAATGCATGACGACTCGTTCAAACATTTGATCTCCAGTTGCAGCCACTTCTGGACAAGATGGAATAGGTCACACAACTGGGATCTTGGTGGTCTGTCCTTGCTGTTTCTCCAGGGGTACACTCATAGGTGTAACTTTAGGGGGGTACATAGGGGACTGGTCCCCCCCACTTTTTTCTGGTTGGGGGACGGTCCCCCCCCCCCACTTTTTAGCCACTTCAATAAAAAATAATCCATATGAAAGCATGAGAATACGGTAAGTAGGGAGAGCAGAGCACAGAGGAGGAAGAAGTTAACGGCTCCTATATTTCTGTGCATCTTTGGGGGACAGAGTAGATAGAAGCCTCAAATGTCAGTGCAGAGTGAGAGCAGTGCTGATTGGTAGAGCAGGAGTCAGCGGGGGCTGCGTCACCAATCATAACACTGCTCACAGTCCAGCACACTCTGTATCTGGGGCTGTATCTTGCCCTCCCCTCGTATACCACTTCCCCTATGCTCAGCCCTCATCAGAGAAGAAGAGAAGCTCTTGCCGAATGCCAACTGCACCAGACTACAGGAGACAGGTAAGGAGGGGAAAAGGGTGCCAGGCGTTGTGTGTGCATGTGAGTAGGGTATGAACTGTATATGTCAGATGTGTATATACTGTACAGCCATGTGTCTAGCCATATCACTTCTTCACTGCACTTACGTGCTGGGGAAAATGAAAGTGAATGGGGTCAGCCCTGCAGCATTTTAGAAGTACGGACTGGCCAGCGCATACTTCTAAAACACCCGGCATATAGCAGAGCACACAGTACGCCCGCTATACGCCGTGTGAACATACCTTAAGGGTACATTCATGCAGAAGATATGAATGCTGGTTCTGGGGTGGATTCAGTGCTGATCTGCCTCTGAACCAGTGTCCAATCCGGCAGGAAACTGATTTACATTATACCCTATGTAAAATCAGGCTTGTCGTTTAGGTGACACTGATTTTACTTGAGTATTTTCGGCATGTACTGTCAGCGCCTACACAAAATTCTTCGAGGTGTTTCATGCACTAACAGCACTAATGGATAGGAGGGAGAAATCTTCCTCAGGCAGTCTGAATCGCTTGCTCGTTAGAATTCGACGTTTGCAAGCGCAGAATTTACAACAAGCAAACGACACTGTCAGAGCCGAAAAACTGTCATGTGAACCCACCCTAAGGGGCCGTTCACACGGCACAGTGAAAATATTATATATATATAATATATATATATATATATTATTATATATATATATATATTCATGTTGTATATGTGTTTTTGTGTGTATATGTTGTATTTATTTTTTTTTTATTTATATTTATTATTCTGAATGTTCTATTCTGCCTGAAAACCGGGTGGAAGAATGAACATGCTCAATGTTTTGCGGTCTAAGAAACTGTCCAGCGGATTTTCCATTAAGGTCCGTGAAAAAATTTGTCAGACGGTTTAGAGACGGTTTTCAAAACCGAAAACCGTCTGTAAGACCGCCTGAAAAACAGTGCAGTGGGGACAAGCCCTAAGTGTGTAGTGTGTTTGTGTTAAATATATGTATATATATACACACACAATTTCTGGGGCACCTTGTCTAATGTAGTTAGTCTCTGGGGTACAGTGTGTAAGTAATCTCTGGGGTATGGTTAAATATAATCTCTGTTGTATAGTGTGTAATGTAATCTCTGGGGTACAGTGGGTAGTGTAATATCTGGTGTATGGTGTGTAATATAGTAATCTCTGGGGTACAGTATGTAATGTAATCTCTTGTGTATGGTGTATAATGTAATCTCTGGGGTAAAATGTGTAACATAATCTCTGGGGTACAGTGTAATGTAATCTCTGGGGTATGGTATGATGTAATTTCTGGAGTACAGTTTGTAATGTTGTCTCTGGGGTACAGTGTGTAATCTAATCTCTGGGGTACGATGTGTAATCTAATCTCTGGGGTACGGTGGGTAATGTAGAAATCTCTGGGGTACAGTGAGTAATGTCATTTAATCTCTGGGGTACAATGTGTAATGTAGTAATCTCTGGGGTATGATGTGTGATGTAGTAATCTCTGGGGTATGGTGTGTAATGTAGTAATCTCTGGGGTACATTGAGCAATGTAATGTAATCTCTGTGGTACAATATGTAATGTAGTAATCTCTGGGGTACAGTGTATAATGTCATCTCTGGGGTATGGTGTAATGTAATATCTGGGGTATGGTGTAATGAAATCTCTGGGGTACAGTGCAATGTAATCTCTGGAGTACAGTGAGTAATGTAATTCATTTCTAGGGTTCAGTGTGTAATATCACATTTTTTGGGGTACAGTGAATTATATTATTTCTTGAGTAGAATGTGCAATTAATTTCTAAGGTGCAGTTAGTAATGTAATTTCTGTGGCTCCCATGTGTAATATAATTGATTTCTGGGGTGCAGTGAGTGATGTCATTTCTGGTGTATGGTATGCAATAAAACATTTTGGGGTACAGTATGTGACATAAGTGATTCCTAGGGGATATTAAGATTAGGTTCTTTTATTTCCTCATTCTGTTGTGTGTATTACAACTTTAATGGAGTAGTGACAGGGGGATGGGAGGGGTTAAGCGAAATTTGCTGCATTGCGCAACAATTTTTATTTCCAGCCATAGGGGCAATATTGTAGGTGGGCTGCTTCGGTTTCATTGCGAGGGCTGCTTTTTAGTGCCAGTCCGGCTCTAAACTTCAGCAATTAGAGAGCCACTCATAACCTTACGGATTGCACCAAAAGTGTTTGCCATAAGGACTCTGCCCAGACCTGCTGGGGGAGCTCACAGCACTCCCTCAGACCTCCTAGCTAGGTTAGAGGGGTCCGCTTCACTGCAAGGAGAGGAGGGAAGAGAAAGGAAGGGAGGGGAAGTGAAAGGGAAAGCGAGTGAAGGAGGGAGGGAGGTATAGGAAGATAGGGAATGAGAGGGAAAATTGGTTCCCCCCACTTTTTGAACCAGAGTTACGCCCCAGGGTACACTCATTGTACCCGGACTGCCAAAGTCATGCTCAGTCACATCACAATTTTGCCCTTTAGTTGTCCATAATCCTATGTGTCCTGCAGGGTCAGGTCAAAGTAGACCTTTTGTGGCTCCCCCGGTGAGGTAAGGGAATAGGACCTCAGCCCACTTCTCTGGGGGTAATTTCTCAGGTACCCTCTCGAACACCGCCAGGAAGACTCAACATCATCCTCTGGCGCTTTCCTTACAGTCCTCCTCACGTTGCGGTTTTTCCCAGTTATTGGGGTGACCACCATCTCTTTGGCTCTGACTTGTTTAGTACAGTCATCTGCTGAATAAGGATTTGTTGGTGTCCTGTTGGGGCCGCACAGTTTCCACATGTGTTTGCTGCTTTTGTGCACTGGCTTGGACCAGGTGCTTAAGGAGCTCCTCCATGCTGTCAGACTGGCTCCTTAACCCTGTCGCTGTCTTGACCCTTGACATGCACTATGCATTAACAGGAATATGCCCGCATCCAAAACGTCAATTGTGGGGAGGGGATGGGGGGGTCAGCACAAAGGCAGGCACTTGCACAGGTTGTTAGTCCAAATAATATAAAGTTGTATTTAAAGTCCACGGTTTTGCTACTCAAAACGTAGCTTGGTTTCAGCATATAAGGCAAAACTTGCCTTATAAGTCCTTTTTTCAGGCAAGCAGGTAAGAAACACAAATGGATACTCTCACTCAGGCTGTGGTTTTAGGTCCAGAAACACATCCACACCACAGTCTTTTATCTGGTGGGTAAGGCCCAGGCTCTCTGGCCGCTCCATAAAAGACCCGGACCTGAACTACAGCAGTAATAACTGCTCAGCAAACAAAGTTGTTACTGACACAACAAATTAGATTTTTATATCACAATGGTCAGTCACCTCGGTGATACATACCTTCCGTCCAGGACCGCACCTTTGGCCCTTCTACAATATATATACAGATTGTAAGGTGACAACAGAAGGAAAGGTGTATAACGGAGTATATATCCCAGCCAGGGTTCTGGCATGCACCTTCAGAAGTCCAGACACATGCCACCAAGGTAAGGAGCCTTTGTGGAATGAAAGGCCAAAATTATACAGGTGTCGACAGTACAGGCTGTCAACATATGTTAAGCGTGTTAGTATGGCTTCCAGCCATTCCTGGGTCGGCCTTTCATTGGGAGTAAGCATAGAGCAGGGTGGGTGCTTACTCCCCATGTTCCACTTCAGGATCTGCCTAGCCTTTATAAGTCAGCAGGTAAGCTGACTAGGTGTGGCTATAACCCCAGACTATCTTTGAGTCTAGGGAGGAGACATGCTGGGGAACCAGCAGGGCTGTCACACATTTGCTGAGATACTTACAAGGTGATAGTGAGTATTCTTCTGTTACTTAGAGCTCAGACGAGCAGGTTTTGTTTTGTTTATGTGGTGCATACCTTGCACTTGTTTTTCATGCCTGAGTTACTGTTTAATAAAAATACAAAAGACCTGTATTTGCACCCACAGTTCTATCTCTGTCTCTGCCTGAAGATAAGACGTGTGCCAAGATCCCAGAGCTGAAAAAGCTCACAACATAAACACACAGACAGTATCAATGAGACACAGATGTGACACAGTTTTCAAAATTTACTGAAATCGTAAAGAAAACCATGAATCTCCTTTTTTTACATATAAAATAAAATTTTTATTATATGTGAACTTATGCGACAGAAAACTCCCCAAATAACAGTGGCTCTCCAGAATATTAGTTCCATAAATCCTATATAGTGCTTGTAGTAATTAAGAACATAATCAGAGATGTTTCAGTCAAAGGATGACCTTCCTAAAGATGACCTTCCTGGCTAGGTAGGGGAAGAAGCAAAGACAGCAAAAATGTGAGCTCTTCGCTTGATATGTACTCGCTGTAAGGGAGAGATAGCATTGTCCATGGTATCATTAAAAAGTACAACTTGCCCTGCAAAAAACAAGCCCTCATGAGTCTATATAGACAGAAAAATTTAAAAAAAGGTATGACTCTTGGGAGAAAAAAATGCAACTTACAGAAAAATCACTGCTGCATTAAGGGGTTAAAGTTTAATGCTGACTATCAGCAAGAAAACTGGAGGGAACAAGGGGAGGATTTTTTAATTGTAAAAGATTTGTTTCGCTCAATAGCTTAGTTTAAGATAGGAGCAATGCATTGTATCAGGCATCAAAAAGTTTATTAAAATGGAAATGCTAGAAGATCAGTGAGCAAACTTCAGGACAACACAATCATTGTGCTGTATTCTGAGCACGTCAGCCAAATTCCTTCCCAACTACATTAGCAGGGGCCTCACCATTACAGGGAAACCTATAAGCGGAGATCTAATGATTGTCACAAAAGGAGGCATCTGACACGAATTCAGATTCATTACTTGAGTGTCTGTGCTAGTAATTTTGAAACACTTCTATTTAAGTTATAATGATGTCTATATTAGTGGTATATTAAAAGTACAACATTGTGCTTTTCTGCCATTTTTATAAGAACAGTCCTGAGTTAAGACAGACAAATATTTAAAAGATCCTTTTCAAACATCATATAACCGGTTTACTAAAATAATAGCCTTAGTCCTTGTAGAACTGATGTACTTCTCGCAAGGATACAGCCAGTCCTTTAGTGCAGGGAATAGTTGCTTAAAGGGATTGTCTCATCTCAAAGTTTCATAGGATGCATGAATGAAATAATGCCGCTTTGCTCTCTCACTTCCTGGTCAAGCTGTCCGTAATTAGCATATGAGCTCTGTGTATACGAACTTCTCTGTTTATTATGTTTATTAGTATAGATTAGCTAAATTACCTTCTACCGGGACAGGAGAAGCTGCTGAGCTAAAGTAAACAGTAGTATTTACTGTCTTTTGTCTAAAAGATCAGATAACACACAAGCTCTCACACTGCCAGCCCTGTGTGATGACATCACTCCCTGCTATCATGCTATCAGATAGAACACACAGCAGGGGAGAAGAAGTACACAGGTCCGTCACTTCGTAAACCAGAGAGAGCTCAGAAGGTGATAAAATCACTTGTAGCTCCTTAACAAAAAGAAATTAACAAAGCAATATATTTTGAAAACGTCTTCATTCAGTGAAAGCTAATCTTTGTAGCGAGACAACCCCTTTAACTCAAGCAATAACGTACTCATAAGAGTAAATGTAGTTTAGGCTGCATTTCTGAATAATTAGCAGAGAAAATACTGATAGGACTCTTTAAGAGACATACATTGATTGACAGCTTTCCCTGTATCAGTGTGTGTACATAGCAAACTGTCAATCACGTTTTTTGGGGGAGTCAGCATTATTTCAGTTTCCAGTTTAAATTTCGCTTTTTACTAGAAATCGTACTAAAAAATTTTAAAACCCCATATTTACAGAGCTCAGCTTCTCTCCTCTATCTTTTAAAAACCCTATATATACAGGTCAGCTTCTTCCCTCTATCATAAAACCTTTAAAAATCAAGAGCTCAGTTTTTTTCCAATCATTAACTATATATCACAGAGTCAGTTTCCCCTATCTTTAACCCTATATTCACAGAGCTCGCTTCTTCCTCGTCATAAAAATATTTTCAGAGTCAGTTTCCCTTCCTCTATGTTAACCCTTTTTAATAACAGGCTCAGTTCCCTCCTCTTTTTTTAAAAAACCCTATATTCACAGGGGTCAGCTTCTCTCCCTTTTGTTTTTAAAACCTTAATATTACAGAGTAAACCCTTTCTCCCCATTATATAACCCCCCTGTATATTCAGAGCTCAGCTTCTTCCCTCTTATTAAACCTATTATGTGTCAAGCTTCATATTTTTTTACTGTGCAATGTTAGTTTCTTTATTATGTATGCTGCCACCTTGGCTAAAGTTTTCTTGTTTTAATCATGTTCCTGCCCCTTTTAACCCAATTTTCCCATGTGCATTGTTCCTCGTCTCCCCCCCTCTCTCTGACATTCCACTCCCTGCTTTTCTTGTCTCCATCTTGTGAGCAGACTTTGATTTCACTGTATGTAGTTTTTTTTTGACGATGGCATACAGTTCTGAAGGAAAAATTCAAAAAAAACTGTCCCTTAAGCAACCCATTGCATCCTCTCTACATGAATGGCAACACGCGGGAAACTTATGTGCGATTTCCCTTTGTCTTCCATTGTTTTATATGAGACTGCTTCAATTTTCCCGGGACTTTCTCTAACGTTATTGTGGCAGAATATTCAAAAACGCTGAATCTGAGTTCCTGAAAGACCCCCAGTTGCAAGAAAGCACGAGTGTCCTCCTCTTGCAGAACAGCGTCCAAACCCAGCGTGCACAAGCTGCAGCTCCATTTTAAAAGGGGTCATACCACATAAAAGGGGATTAAAAATGTCCCAAAGGCCTAAAAGGGCCCTTGTCGCGATCTAGCAAAAATACTCGGGCACCAAAGACTCAGACAGGGGAACAGATTTCCTGTTCCGGGAAGAAAAATTGCAAAAAATTAAAAATTTTGTAGCAAACCACAAAAAGTTAAAGGGGGAACTTTGAAATAACTAATGAAGAGTTCCACGATAATTTTTTGTGATTTGTGGAAAGAACCTGAACACAAAAGCAGCCATCTCACACTTGCGGTAAACCCAGCAACGTTAAACCACAACATTGAATGCCTATCTGAGCTGTCTGTAAGTATTCACTTTTGAGTAATTGCGATTTTGATGATGCCGCAGCAAAAACTAGGCGTGAGAAATTTTACTCCAAACAAAAGATGCGTAGTGAAAGGCGCCAAAGAAAAGGGCGAACTCCGCATCGCACACCTGCAAAAAGTAAGGTCTATAGTCTGCCCAACCAAGTACGTGTATCTTCAAGAATTTCCCCGCTCCGAAGGTCAACTTTGCATGAAAGCTGATGAAATCCGTGCTGAGCGAAAAAGGGGCCAGGTAGAATTTCCCTTTCCCCAAGAAGGGGGAAGCGAAAGGGTCAAAGACAAGCAGAGGCGAGGCAAAAAAAATGGCTAAAAGACAAGCAGAGGCAGCGGCCCAATAAAGGTTCTAAAAAGGGGAAAGGGAGGAAGCAGCCCCCTTGCCAAGCTAAAGGTTTTCGAACAAGCATTAGGCCCAGGACCCTAACCTAGAGGTCCACCCCTGAAGAGGGGAAAAGACCCAGCGCCGCACCGCCAATATGTGCTAAGCAATCACCCTGCCCACCTGCTTGTCATAGCCCAAAACCCCACTTCAAACCTACCACATTGCTGTACCTGAGAAGCATCAGAGGTGCCCCCTACCCAGAAAAAAGGAAATTTCCCAGCTCACACAAGCGATCCCCAGAGGCAACCGCAGCTTAACCTTCGCTACTCATTCATCCGGGATTCATTCAGCCCCATATGCCGGGAAAAATCTTCACCCCCCGGGATTCAAAGGTAATCTGGTAAACGAGGGGGGGAGATCAGAAATGTCGGACTTTGTGTTTTGTACGCGGGAGGGGTTAAACATTAGTCTCTCAAATTTCGGGGATTATGCTGAAAATTATAGCCCTGGAAATCCCCCTTTTAAAGCGTAATCAATGCCCTTAAAACCTCACTCCCCAAGGAAGAGTTGCTTTGCTTGTTAAATGGTTAGGCCCAGTTCTGCGGGCGAGTGAAGACATTAAGAGCAGTTCATGCGGGTCACTCGAAGAAGGTCTTGCTGCTGATGGGAAAGATTGAACGACTTACGGCAGTCGAAGTAAGAAAGTGCCTTATTTAAGAGACTTCATTTCCCAAAGACACCAACAAGGACAACCGCGAGCTTCAAACCTGAGCGACCTACAAAAAGGAGCTGGTGGCAAAATGGATCCACGTTGTCTGGAAAAAATTACCTTGATCAGCCCGGTGTAATCCAGTAGTTTCCAAATTACCATATGGCTGAAAAAAAATTTGGGCGACATGGGCTCCAGATAAAAAAAGAGAACACAAGTGCCTTTCCACCTTCTCTTTTTTTCCGATTCATCAGTGACCAAGCTGGGAAAGAAGAACGATCCCAGTTTTGATTCACAGAATTGTTCTCCCGTTCATATCAGCTCAAGGGTATAAAAACCCAAAAACAAGAAAAACGTGAATTTGAGGGGAACAGTATCTGTTAGGAAGACAGCGTCCCTTTACGGCATCCGCCCATAGACGGGGACTTTCCTGTCCATAAAGAAAAAGACCCTAATCGTACGTGCCCTATCCACAAAGACCTCATCCATAAAGGAATGTGTGGGTTAGGGCAAAGACTTTGAAAGAACGCGAGGGGAAAGTTTTAAGGGCTAGGAGTGTTTAAAGTGTTTTGCTTTTTCCAACCCTTTTTCAAAAAAATGTAAAGGGTGTATCAAGTGACTGAATGCAGTAGGAAAAAATGTTTTCAGATGATCCTTCCTAACCTACTGACAACCCCCAACCCCAGGAACTCTAAAGCCGTCACAACGATGGGAGGGAGCCTCAGTCAAAATTTAGTACTACCACTGTCTCCCCTCTGCATGGGAAATTGTCACAAAAGAAGATGGTCCCCAAATGCTGGCCAAAGTGGTTAGTGAGTGTCTATCCCGAAGGGCAATCAGAAAAGGCCCCAGGGTATGCCATAATAGTGAAAAAGCACAGGTCTCTAGCCAAAGTTTTTGAGTCTTCGGTATAAAGGGAGAAAACAAAATACATTAACACTTGCCCAGTTTCCATAGAGACCCTTGGGAAGAGCACGGTTTCCCCATTTCTCAATTAACGGGGAAAATCCAAATTCCCTACCAAGTTTTTGAATGTGACCCCCTACCCGATGTAAAAAAAGAAAATTTGACCTGAAGCTGCTTTCATCATCCCCACTTTAGACACCCGGCAAAAGGGATTCCTTATGGACAGAAACGCTGACTCTCTCTTGCTGAAGAGACATGGAGAGTCCCATAAGGTAGTCAACAATGCTGGTCCAGATGATGCCCCCTCGCACAAAGACTTGACCTAGGCTGGGTAAAACATTGGGATGTTGTTTGGTAGGTCTTAAATGTCTCGAGTGAATTTTTTTAAAACCTTTGTGGGTCAACAATGGTCGCACAACCCACTTCAAGCCCTGCCCCCATCATTACGAGGTAAAGGAGCATTCTCTAATTTCAGTAAGGGACCGGACATCTTCCCCGCCTTTTGATTACTTAGGAGGAGGGGGGTTTCACAAACACAAAACGCAACAGAGTAGCCCCTTTTCCATGAGATAAAAAGGGTTTTTCAAAAATAATGGACAGGGAATCTTCAAGGATCAAATTTAACCCTTGGGTTTTACCCCTTTCCCCTTTGAGCTGAAAGGCCAGGCTTCCTAACAACCGGGGGGGGCAAGCATTATCAGTTCATCTTTGAACGTACTTTAGAAAAAAGCCTGAGATGAAGATCACTATGTGGCCTTCATGGGAAAAGAATTTTTCAAAAACCCGCAGAGCCAGCTCCACCTTTGCAAAAGGCGAAAAATGTGGGTTTTTCCTTTTTTTGGGTGTACACCCCCGAAAAACCCAAACCGATAGGGGGCTGTTGACTCCAGTGCAAATCATGGCTTTTCCCGAAAAGATGTTTTCCCCATAGGCCCGAACCTGCCAACAGTTAGTAGTAGGCTTTTGAGGTTTAGAAAGGGGGACAGTGCCTTCCACCGCATTTAGCAAATTTCCATTGTTTCATGTAGAGAAGACCAAAGAAAATTACCTAGGGTTTCCTGTGGAAGGGGGCAATGACACTACGGGAAATGTCGAATACTGCATGAAAATTTCCGTGTTCGGGAACAGCCTTCATCTGCTGTCGCTACTTATGGCCCGCAAAGGGGCTGCTGTGATGGTGAGTCAGGTTTGGGAAAAAAGCTCATACTTTTTTGAAGAGACTTTCGTAGACGACGCCTAAATCCTGCCCACAGCAGAAGAAGCCTAGACCCCTTCAAAAGGACAAAGGTATGCTGTCTAAAAACTTGTCGGGGTTAACAAAATGCCTCCAACAGTACTGCTTATGAAAGCCTTTTTAGTCCACGATTGTGCCACGAAATTTAGAGACTTGAACCTTGGCATAGACGATCCCGTGCAAGGAAGTCTGGGTTTTAGATGGGATTGTTAAATGTTTTTGGCTGCCCGGTTAATTTGTACCCAAAACCTTCATAAAAATGGAGTTCTCGTGGGAAACAGCCTATATGACCCCCGGGGTTTGTAGCGCCTTTGACTGTCGGGCAAATTCCACTAAGACAGCTTCGGGGAAATATTGAGGACTGGGATGCTCCACTGCCCCTTGACAAGCTGCGGAAAATGGGAGTCCGGGAAAAAAATCCCTGCCGCCTTGGGCAGGATTCACATCCAGTTGCTTACTTCCCGTATTCTCGCCCCAACCGAGAAAGGGAAAATCCAAATATTTCAGTTTCATCACTGGGCCAAAGTGCCTCTGCCCCACCTGAAAAAGCAATGACAATTGCAGTAAGTTCATGTGGGATTCCTGTTTGGAAAAGGTAAAATGCTCCTAAACCCAAAGACACCTCCCAAGACTTGAAATTTTGGCGCGTACTTTCTGTAGAGATCGCAGACTTTTTTCAGCGTGAGCTTGTTTTCATGTGGATGACATTCGGTTTTACACTGACAGCAAGGTTGTCCTGGGTTTCATAAACAAAAAACTAAACATTTATGTCTATGTCAGTAACCCCTCGAAAGGATTAGGAAATCCTCTAACCCAAAACGTGGCACTATGTGCTCTCACCCCAAAACCTGGGGGTGTGCCACCAGGAACCATCATTGTTAGGGCCCTTTCCCCAAAATTCTTGGTGACGGTCCAGGCTTTTTGAATGAGAGTTTAAAAAAAAAACTCTGATGAAGCGACTTCAGTCTCCAAAACCCTGACAACGATCCTGAGATTCGTCCTGAAGTGAGTACCCTCTCAAAAGTTGAAAGGAGGTCCCGGCTTGAATTGTACCCCTTTGAATGCTTCTCCGTGGCTAAAGCTCGTACGCACCTCGCAAGGTTGTCCAATGCACAGTGCTTTCGCCAAGGATGATATTTTATTGTCATGGTAGAACAGTGTCACAAGCCCCCCTCTGCAGAAGACATTACACTAATGGTGTTAGTGATACGTAATGGCAGCAGAGTCCTTTCTATGAAATCAAATGTGTTTTATAACAAACGTACTTTTATAAAAACCAAGCGCTGTTAATTCTTTTTTTACCGGTCAACCGGATGCCCGGTTTTAGGGGTCTTTTCCAGAAAACCCCTTTTTTCAGTTCAGAACAAAAATTATATCAAGGCGTGAGGATATTTCCATGAGCAAATTTTAATTTTATAAATCGGTGAAAAAAAAAGACAACAAGAAATTTAAAAACCTGGTGCCGTTCAGTTGACTGGATATGTCCAATATTCTTTTTTGAAGTCCCCAATTTATTCTGTGTGGACTTCTGACGGGGATAGTCGCTGGTAGTGCTGGGGACGTTTGGAAGGACAAATTTTCCTTTTTCAAACATGGTTTTCCCTTCCATGCCACGTTTAAATCCCTCCTTTTTTATGGGTTACATAGCACATCTTTTAAAACCACAGTAAAAAACAAATTCCAAGACCTCAATGCTAGCATTTAAAAACTTTCAGGTTTTTAACTTTTATTGAGACCTTAGGTTTTAAGGAAATCTACTTGTAGATCCAAAAAAGTTCACGTTTCAGAAGCATTTGGACAATTTACACTCCCTTCCTGACATTGATTTCCCCCGTACACACCATTTGAGAAACACTCATTGGTGCCTGGATTCATAGAATTGGGTGCCCCTGAGGTTTGCCCATTCTGCTACTTCCTGGATTTTA
>JAODAL010048690.1:0-28791 GCA_025379985.1 Phyllomedusa bahiana | reverse complement strand
AAAAAAACGAGTCACTTTGCAAACCCCAGACCCACCATCCCCTTTGCATTGGCTAACCACTGAACCCCTTGCGCACGCTAACCACTGAGCCCATGTTCTGCACTGTACTAACCACTGAGCCATCATGCTGACCACATTAATCACTGATTTGCACTGTGCTAAGCACTGTCACCTTGCTAACCACTGAGCCACCATGCTGCATTGTGCTCACCACTGAGCCACCTTGCTGCACTTTTCTAACCATTGAGCCCATGTTCTGCATGAACTAACCACTGAGCCATCATGTTGACCACATTAATCACTGACTTGCACTGTGCTTACCACTGAGTCACCTTGTTAACCACTAAGCCACCATGCTGCATTGTGCTCACCACAGAGCAACCGTGCTGCACTGTTCTAACCACTGAACCCATGTTCTACACTGTAATAACCACTGAGTCATCATGCTGACCACAATAATCACTGATTTGCATTGTGCTTACCACTGAGTCACTTTGTTAACCACTAAGCCACTATGCTGCATTGTGCTCACCACAGAGCAACCGTGCTGCACTGTTCTAACCATTGATCCCATGTTCTGCACTGTAATAACCACTGAGTCATCATGCTGACTACATTAGTCACTGATTTGCACTGTGCTAATTACTGAGCCACCTTGCTACATTGTGCTAACCACAAAGCAACCTTGCTGCACTGTTCTAATCACTGAACCCATGTTCTACACTGTAATAACCACTGAGCCATCATGCTGACCACATTAATCATTGATTTGCACTGTGCCTTCACTGAGTCACCTTGCTAACCACTGAGCCACCATGCTACATTGTGCTAACCACAGAGCAACCTTGCTGCACTGTTCTAACCATTGAACCCATGTTCTGCACTGTAATAACCACTGAGCCATCATGCTGTATCACACTAGTCACTGAGTTGCACTGTGCTAACCACTGAGTTTTTTTAATTTCTTGTATAATTCACATGGACCTGTTCTAATGCAAATATCTCAATCACTTCTCCCTTTGTGGCCAGAATTGTTCTATTTTCTCTAAAACTTTTTTTTTTTTAAGATTAAAAGTTAAATTCGAAAACTAGAAAAGTCTTTGGTGAAAACCCAACTCTCTGGAGCTTGTTAAACTCTGCTCTAATTACAACAATAAAACAGCCAACATCCCATAGTAGACATAAGGTTAAACCCTGTAATGATCTCATATAATATAAGGAGAAATTGAATCTCAAGGGGACTCAAAAAACACCAACCTTGAAGCACATTGTTGTGTGAAAGAGATGAAGCCGAGGAAGAGGTAAAAGTTCTCTGCAATTAAGGATAAAAAGTCGGCAAGATGATTTCAATGGCAGAAGGTTTGAAAATGAAAGAGGGGGACAAAGCTGTAGGGGTGAGAGCAGCCGCCCCAGTGGCCGAGTCCCTGTCCTAGCTCTTACTCAGTCGAGCTACAGAGTAACTGGACTGGACAATGGATCACCACTGGCCAAAAAGTACCAAAGCCGAGGCCATGGAGCAATATGAGATTCCTTTACTTCCAGTCAGGCTCAGACTGGTTGACAGTGAAACAAGGGAAACCCCCGGTGGGTCCCAGGGCACGGCAGGCCGGGGGCTGTTTTTCATGGAGAAAAGCAGAGAAAGAAAGGCAGAAAGAAGAGGTAGAGTATAAGAGTTATGTGCAGTCATCTACAGTAGCTGTAGGATGGGCCCAAGAATCAACTGCACCTGTGAGCCCAAAGAATAAACTCAGTTGGTGTGCCCCAAGAATGAACTCCACTGGAATAAACTCCCGTGGTAGGCTTCAAAAATCAACTCCACTGGTGGATCCCAAGAGTGAACTCCACTGGTGGGCTCCAGGAATAATCTCCACTGGTGGCCCCAAGAATAATCTCCACTGGTGGCCCCAAGAATAAACTCCACTGGTGGGCTCTAAAAATGAACTCTACTGGTAGGTCCCAAGAATGAACTCCACTGGTGGACCCCAAGACTAAACTTCACTGATGGGCTCCAAGGATAAGCTCCCCTGGTGGGCTCCAAGAATCACTGGTAAGTCCAAAGAATCAACTCCATTAGTGTGTTCCACATTAATCAACTCCATTGATGGGCCCAAAGAATCAACACCACTGGTGGCTCCAGGAATCTTCTCCACTGCTGGGCCCCAAGAATCATCTCCACTGGTGGGCCTCAAGAATCAACTCCACTGGTGGTCTCTAAGAAGGAACTCTACTGGTAGGTCCCAAGAATGAACTCCACTGGTGGACCCCAAGAGTAAACTTCACTGATGGGCTCCAAGAATAAGCTCCCCTGGTGGGCTCCAAAAATCTATGCCACTGATGGCCCTCAAAAATCTATGCCACTGGTGGCCCTGAGAATCATCTCCACTGGTGGGCCCCAAGAATAAACACCACTGATGGGCACCAAGAATCAACTACACTGGTGGATTCAAAATCAATTCCAGTGGTGGGCACTAACAATCAACTCCATTGGTGGGTCCCAGAATCGTCTCCACTGGTGAGCCCCAAGAATCAACTCCACTGGTGAGCCCCAAGAATAATATTCCATTGGTGAGCCCAAATAATCAGCTCCACTGGTGGGCTCCACAAATCAACTCCACTGGTGGGCTCCACAAATCAACTGAACTGGTGAAACACAGGCAGCAAAGTTCGACACTGCTTTCAGTTCCTTTTCTCATTTGTGGGGCAAAGAAGTGGCCACCACCTGAAGGATCCAAGGTCACCTCGAGAAAACCTGTCCCACTGAGCATGCAATCTAATCTGTGAGCATCGGGTTTTATAGAGCAGGAGGAGCTGAACAGATTGATTTGTAGTTTCATGTGAAAAGATTCAGAGACCCTGTAGAAACCAAGACAAACACGGGGAGAACATACAAAATCCTTGCAGATGTTGTTCTCGGGCATGAACCTGAATTCTGATTTTTTTCAGAATTTTAGTCTAAACAGTGACCCCTTCAAGCAACACTTCCCAGTACCATAAAAATTATCCTAGATGAAAAACCTGGGTAAATAATGAAATGTTTCCATTCCCCTGACAGCAACTAGAGATGTTTCAAAAGGCAAGAAACAAAACCTAAAGGAAAAATTAACTTATTCTTAACTTAAAGGGGCCCCCCTCCTCCCAATGACTGCCTTTAAACATGGAGGCAAAGGTAAAAAAAGACTATTACCAAATACATTGCTGTTTTGATTTTGCTTCCTTTCAGAGTTAGAACAATTATTTTCTCCTGCTTGTGTACACAAGCTCCTTAGGTTGCCAACCACCTCTCTCTGGTCTACTTGGACGAGATGGTGATGTCCCCTCCCCCGCTGTGTCTAAACAGCTGCACTGAGCTTCATTATGTTTCTTTCTGACAACTGTTTTAACCCTTTAGAGCTCTATAACATTGTGCCTTTCTGTTAAATCCCCCATTTCCACCAATGTCCATCTTAAAATATTTTTGCAAAAAAATAGCAAGCTGAAATGTCAGTCACTGCTGGGGAACTTAATTTGCTGAATTTATGGAAAAAAAACAAAAAACTTCCACACATGCTTTGTACCACATAAAGATATTTTAGACATTTTTTAGACACAAATGTGCACCGTCAAAGCGCACAACTTCTCAAAAAGAGGGAGTAATTTGCTTTACCAAAAATGTGGCCAAAATTTTGCTGCAATTATTGGCATAATCTAATCCATGTAATAGATGGTATAAAGTTACACAGCAGTATTTAAAAAATGTATTCCTTTAATTTTCACTAATTTTGGGGCTAAAGAGTCCAGTGGCGGTCCAATCATCAATCTTTGAAAGGGTGCCAATCACTGGTAAACTGATAAGACCGCCCACTGGCTCCAAAGGTAGAAAAAAACAAGAAAAGAAAAAGGGAGTTCTACTGAAAATTCCATCATAAAACCGTATTAATCTTCTGCTCTGTAGCCTACTGCAAGTAGCATGCTGAATGTGAACTAATTTCTTTCAAAGACACTTGACTATGAGAATGCAAGAATCTAGCACCATGGAAAGAAGAGCAGGACCTCATTTGCAAACATTTAAAGGGAAATAAAATTAATGTAATTAAGCAAAGCAGTTGTGGGGAAAAGTCCCCAAGCCAGCATAATAGAGGGAAAATTACTGCAAGCTCCCGGAGAAGGAAGGAGAGTCCGAAGAGCAGAGCCGCAATTCAGATGAAGCTGAAAAACTTTAAAGCCGAGAGGAAAACAAATGAAAAGGAAGAACAAAGAGCAAAGAGATCGCAAGATATATCTGCACCAGCGCTGGGGAACCTGCAGCCTTAGACATTGGGAGTTTGGAAAAAGGCCAAGAAGTCCCAAAGGGGGGCAATTTCCCCTCTCTTTTTGGACCCCTGGGCAGGCAAGCTTATTTTCGGGGGAAAGGCAAAAGAAGGCAATGAAGTACGGAGTGTCGTTAGTGCAGTACTGTAGGTTTGCTCCGGGAAACACTTCAGGGTTTGGGGCCAAAGAATCACCTCCATTTGGGGGACCAAAAGAAAACATCTCCATGGGGGGACCAAGAATCAGCTCCACTGGGGCCCAAAGAAAACATCTCCACTGGTGGGCCAAAACAATCCCCTGGTGGGCCTCAAGAATCATTTCCACTAGTGGGGCCCCGAATCATCTCTCGGTGGGACCAAAATCCCCACTGGGGGGCCTCAAAAATAAAACCCCCGGGGACCCCCAAGAATAAATTCCACTGGGGGCCCCAAGAACAACACAACGGGGGGGGCCCAAGAATTAACTCCATTTTGTGGACCTATAAAAACGCCACGGGGGCCCCAAAATCAAATCCACTGGGGCTTCAGGAAACAATTTCACTTGGTCCCAAAGTATGAACTTCACTGAGGGCCCCAAGAACCAACTCCACTGGGGGCCCCAAAACAAAAACCACGGGGGGCCCAAGAATCAACTCCAGGTGGGCCCAAGAAAAACTCCACCTGTGGGCCCCAGGAACGCTTCACTGAGGGGTTTAAATGAATAAACAAAACTGGTGGGGCCAAAAGAATCAAATCCACTGGTGGATCCCAAGATCAACCCATGTTTGGGCCCCGGGAACCAGTTCTGTTTGGGCTCCAGCACCGAGTCTGTTTTTTGGGATATAAGTAAAACCCTTTCCCTTTTGGAAAAATAACGATCCTTGCACACCCATTCCTTACTATCATATAATAACATTTGAAAAAATTTGGGGTTCCCTAAAAATTTAAAAAAAAAAGCATGGGTTAGAACTTTCATTTTTTACATAGTTTCATAGTTTACGGTTAAAGAAGAACTTTCCCCATCAAGCTCAACCAAGGGGGGTAAAATGTGGGTAAAGGAAGAGACAAGGACAATCCCAGCCTCACCAGGGTTTAAATTTACCTTAAACCCACAAGGCAAAACCAATCGCTCCAGTGGAGACCAATCTCGACCCCAGAGCCTCCACCACCGGGGACCAAAATTTTACAGGGGCTACTACGCATTAATATTTTTTAGTTTTTCCCGGAGGTATCTAAGCCTTTTTTGAAACTCTCTACAGTTCCTGCCCGGGCCCCAGGGAGGCTATTCCCCAGATTTACGTTTTTTACAGGAAGAACGCTCTTCTCCCTGGGATTTAATCCTTTTTTCTCTAGAAGGGAAGCCCCTTGTCCTTTTTTAGGGGGCTTCACTTTAAAAACTTTTTCCCCATCTGTTTGTTAGGGGCCATTAACATTTATATAAATTAACTGTCCCCCCAAAACCTCTTTTCTCAAACAAATAAAAATTCAATTTTTACTAACCCTCCCATAACTAAGAGCTCCATCCCCAAAAAGTTGGTTCTCCCCTTTTTTCTCCTCTTCCCATTACATCTCTTCTATAAAATGGGGCCCAGAACGAACACATTTCTAAAGAGGACGCACCCAATTTTTTGACAGCGTAGAATTACATCCTTGTCCCGAGAGTCCATGCCCTTATAAACACCCCCAATATTTACTTCCCCAGAGACAGCTGATTGACATTGCATGCTATTTGTAGCTATGATTCCAAGAACCACAGATTTTCTAAAACTCGCGATTCCCCAAAATTTTTTCTCCCCCTAGACAAATGATCCCTGTAGATATTTTCCCCAATCAAACCTACATTTATCCACATGAACCCCATTTCCCAAGGGATGCCCAAGCACTCAGTGGTCCAGGTCTGCTTGCAATTTATCAGCATTTTCCCAAGAGCCTCCCCCTGCAAGCTTGGGTATCTGCAAAAATCGAGACAGTCTATCGACCCCTTCCCTATACTTAATAAATACATAAATAAAGAGACCTAATACTGGCCCTGCGGCACACCACTCCAACCGGTGCCACTCAAGTGGGAGCATTTACCACCACCTCTGGAACCACAGCCAGTTTTTTACCAATTACACACAGTTATCTCAAACCCAATGGATTCAAAATTTTACCCAAAAAGCTTAGAGGGACAGGGGTCAAATGCTTGCAAATCAAAAAACAAAATTTCCACAGCTCCCCCCGCTATCCGACTCACCACCTCTTCAAAAAAGAAATCAGAGGGTCGACACTTCTGCCCTTTAGTAAACCATGCTGGCAATCACTAATAATATTGTGTTTGTCAACATACTCCTGTATATAGTCCCTCATGATCCCTTCAAACATTTTCCCACAACAGATGTTAAACTTACTGGTCCCCTAAATTACCTTGTGGCTTAGTCTTAAGTAACTTTTTTGAAGATGGGAACTACATTTGCCTTGCAAATATGGCAGAATAAATAATAAATGGGATATTTTTTAAAAACATCCTAGGCTACCACTGTGAGAGGTACATACCTTATGGTAATAAAATAATTAGAAACAAGAAAACCCAATGTTGACCAACAGGGATGTAAAGAGGCAATAAATAACAAAAAAGAAATTGTTCATCTATTAAAACAGGGAGGGCAGAGAAGAGGCGCTAAGAAGGATATAGAAAAAAATAATAAGTGTTAGTAAAATAATGATAAAGGCAGCAAAAGCTGGAGACAGAAGACGTCTTGCCAAAGAAAGTAAAACTAACTCCAAAATATTTTTTAACTTATAAAAGTAAAAAATTAACATAAAAGTTTTGCCCCTTTGAAAAATACTGAGAGACAGTAAGGCGATGAGAAAAAAAAGCAAACCTATTAAACAATTTTTTCTCCACTGTATTTACCGAGGAAGATGACCTTCCTGTTGAACAGAGGATGAGTAACTCAAACTTAAAAGTTTTTCTTGTCTAACACAGGAAGAAGTTACACGTCCTAAGGAAGATTAAAATAGACAAATCCCCACATCCAATGCATACACCCACTTGTCCTAAGGGAGTTTAATTGAGTGTACATAGAGATGGCCCCTATTCTTAATATTTAGGACTTGTCTAATAACGTGGTATGTTCCAAAGGATTGGCGACATAGCAAATGTGGGTGCCCAAATATTTTAAAAATGGTCCAAAAAGTGATCCAGAAACTATAGGCCCGGTAAGCTTTAAACCGCTATTGTGGTAAAAAGTTTGAAGGATTTTCTCAGAGATGCTATCCTGGACAGGGTGGAGATAAAAAATCAATGTTTTTTTTAAAAAAAAATTAAAAAATCGGATTTTTTTGATTTAAAACGGGAATTTATTCAATAAACTGCTTTTTTGAAGGAAAATATTTTACCATCAAAGGGTTCTTCCATCATGAGATAAAGCTGAGTTGTTTAACTCAGTAGAATAATAGGCTGTATATGTGTAACATTCACAATGCCATGCTCTTCCAGAGGTTTCTGTAGGATTAGTGGCAGTTTTCTTCTCCTATATTATCACAAGACGCTCCGCTTTACTTACTCAGTTCTCAAAACTAAATTTTACTCGCATAGGTCCAGCCTCTTCTTCACAGCAAAAATGTTACATGAACAGAGGTTGAGAAAAAGACCTTAATCCAATAGTTCTACAAACCTATGAATACAGAATCAACCCACTTCAGTGCCAGTCCAAGAAGTTAACAATGATCTGTTTTATATTCTGATTGTTTGAGTGGAATAGATTCTGCACAACCACAAGAAGAATCGTGAATCTAAGTGTGAGTGAGGAGGAAGGGCAAGCAGACAAGAAAATAGGAAAGTGAAACTTTGATGCACAATACTGCAGCATAGCCACAGACATACAAGTCCTGGATCTGTTTGTGTGTACATCTGAGGTTTATACTTCTTTCCTTATAATGGCAAGCAGCCGTAAAAATACCCAGTTTGATATTTTAATGAAGCTGCCTTACGCTATCGGTTAAGCAGGCATGCGTGTAAAATGCAACAATGCAACAAGAATGCAATGGCTGGTGTGCTCGAGATGAGGCAACATCATGAGAAGTGCGGGTGGATGAGAAGACCAAAGAAACACTTCTGAACAGGCAGGATCTACAGGTTGGTAAACATTTTTAATTGAAATCTATTTTCTAAGACAGGAACTTGTCATGTGTGAAGAAAAATTATATTTTCTTATTATTACTGCATGTTACTGTCATTGTACAGTTATCGATGAAGAAAAACAAATATTCCTTTTGGGCAGGGGCATGATGTGTGTGTACAATAAGCAGGATTGTATAAACAATAAAATAACAGCATTGACTTTTTTTGTTTAGGGGAATTCATGGATCTGGAAACTATCCACCTCCAAAGATCACCATCATCCTGTTCTACAGTTTCAGAGTTATCCATCCAGGAACTAGCTGCCTTCTCCCTATCTCCATTACTGCAGCAGCATCACATCATCAGACACCCACAAGCCACATATCACCATCACCCAAAAGGAACACAACAACAGCATCACAACACCTTTATCCTCCTGGAACCACCATAGATATGTTTTGTGCGATAAAACTAGCTAGATTCTACCCGCACCCACCAACGACGCACCATTGTGATCATATCTTCCCAGATCAATGACCAGCCTTGCGTCACACATACTGCGAGTTCACCAGCTGCATCTGCACATAACTTCTTAAGGTGCACCCACCACGCAACTCTTCTCTCTTCCGAGTGTCTGACTGACGAACTCGCACATGTCAATCAATAATCAGGTTCCACTCACATGACAGCACCATCGCAGCATACCCAATTTCCACCCAAGTCATAGCACACGCAGCTATTGTTGACAATCCGAACGGAACCCCAACGAGCCGTTCTATGAATTCGGAACTCAACCAGCGCCCCGCTCTGTACAGCGTCACCGAAAACATTATGGCAATACGCCAAACTATCGCTCACCCAAAACTACACACTCACACACTACACATACACACTTATCACTACTATCTCTCTCTACTATTGCAGAACAGTCGGAAATTAAATGAAACACACAGGAAATTCGTCTATCTATATATATCTAGCAGACGAACCTCGAGCAATAGCCCGCCAACGCACTTTACAAGGCGGATCGTTAAGGGAGGGGGGGGGGGGGTGGGGGGGGGCGACTAAACAATAGGGGTCTTATCACTTATATATATATTAACTATAATGTTTTTTGGTTTTTTTTTTGGATTTTGGGATGAGAGGGTGGGATTTGGGGGTAAATTTTATTGTTTGGTTGGGGGGTGTAATGAAATATAGGTGTAAGTGGTTGGGAGTGGTTTATCAAATGTTACTTGTTTTGTATTAAGTGATAATTATTATTTAGTATGGTAATGATAAAACAGAATAATACGTAAAGTAGTGAAGCGATGTATAACAGATCTTGACAAGAAATTGAAAATAATTTAAAATGTAAGTACGCAGTTTGAGATAACTGAATTTGATGCATATAGGTAATAGATGTGAAGAGTTTATAAAGACAGGGAGGGAATAAAAAGCTGCTTAATACTCTATCATGGTTTGCAGGGCTCATTTGCCTGCACCTCTTAGCCAAAAGACTTAAGTGTTCCTGAAAATAAAGCTAATGTTTGATGAAATTGCTAAATACCTTCTGTATAATCATTTGCTGCAGCAGCTCTGATAAGGATTGGCGGTGGAACCAAGCTAACGCTCCCCCACAAGATGATTAGATGGAACCTGCTGGTGACTGTTTTTGGAGCAGTATATCAAAAACTGGCCTAACTCTCTCTGATTGACACTTTGTAAATAAAAAGTGATTCTACAAAATCTTCACTCTACTGACATGTTAGAAACAATCAACAAGAACTAATTTAGAGTAGATAACTTAGAATTAAATCACTGATCTTAAATCAAGCCTTACTGACAATTGATTTAAATCTGATTTAAATCAGTTAGATTAAATCAAATCCACCCTGCCAGACAATCTCAACTGAAAATCAGAACATTCATAACGCCGTTCCGCATGGGTTTATGAAGGATCGATCCTCGTCAGGACTAATCTCCATCAGCTCTATGAGGACAGTCAGTGCTAGACTGGATCGCGGGTGAGCACGATTCATATATCTAGGATTTTTCTAAAGCATTTAAAGACCGGTGCACATAAAAGGCGTTGGTAAGATAAAATGAGAAGCTTGGACTGGGGAAATGTGTG
This sequence comes from Phyllomedusa bahiana, assembly GCA_025379985.1. Lineage (NCBI taxonomy): Eukaryota > Metazoa > Chordata > Amphibia > Anura > Hylidae > Phyllomedusa > Phyllomedusa bahiana. The sequence goes on along the minus strand of JAODAL010048690.1, from coordinate 18,308 downwards.
CAAGTGGTTAAGCAACAGGCACACTGATTAGAAAACAAAAGGTAATAATTAACGGTGCATACTCAGAACTGAATCCCTGTTACATGGGGTACCACAAGGGTCAGTATGGGCCCTATCCTCTTTAACATTTATCATTAAAGATCTACACAGGGATTGCACAGAAGAATATCGATCTTTGAAACCAAGCTCTGTAAATAATCAACACAATAGAGGACATAAATGTGTGTTATTACAAAGAGGACCTGGATAAGTTGGAGGCCTGGGCAGAGAAATGGCAGATGTTTAATACAGATAAATGCAAGGTTATGAACATGGGGAGGAAAAATCCATTACATGACTACATGTTAAATGGACAAAGGCTGGGTAAAAGTGACATGGAGAAGGACTTGGGAATCCTGGTGGACAGTAAACTTAATTGTAGCAGCCAGTGTCAGACAGCAGCTGCCAAGGCAAATAGGATTGTGAGGTGCATTAAAAAGGGCATAGATGCACATGATGAGAACATTATTCTCCCATTATACAAGTCACTGGTTAGACCACACATGGAATATTTTGTACAGTTTTGGGCACCGATGCACAGGAAAGACATTGTTGAGCTTCAACAGGTACAAAGGCGGGCAACAAAAATAATAAAAGGACTGGGTGGACTACAATACCCAGAAAGATTAGCAAGATTAGGGTTATTTAGTTTAGAGAAAAGACAGCTTTGGGGGACATAATAAATATGTTTAAAATACATCAAAGGTCAATATAGGATCTCCCCGCAAGATTTATTTATACCCAGGGCTGTATCTAGAACAAGGGGGCATCCTCTACGTCTTGAGGAACGAAAGTTTCTATATAAACATAGAAAGGAATTCTTTACTGTTAGAGCAGTGAGACTGTGGAATTCTCTGCCAGAGGAACCTGTCATGGTGAATTCAATAACAGAGTTCAAAAAGGGTTTGGATACATTTCTGCAGTGTAATAATATAACAAGTTATAGTGACTAGGATTCTGGAGAGGGGTCATTGATCCAGGGATTTTTTCGATTGCCAGATGGGAGTTGGGAAGGAATTTTTCCCTAAAATGAGGACAACTGGCTTATACCTCATTGGGTTTTTGCCTTCCTCTGGATCAACACCTTAGCACAACAAGCTGGACGTCTTGTCTTTTTTCGGCCTTACAAACTATGAAACGTATTCTAATATAGTTAGATTTGTTTTCTCAAGTGTTGTATAAATAAATGTATTTAGTAATGATTCTATACTCTACATAAATTTACCGGCATGGTAATTGCTACACATTATCATACACAGTTAAACTTACACATGGCCAGTTTCATGGGCTACCACGAATGCTGATGAAAAGCCATCTTCATGGTTCAGCGTGCAGCTTCTCACAGGATGACACATGCCGGTCACTGGCGCATAGCCTGTTTTGTCAAACATACAGCAATCATAGAGTTGAAAAATGTAGTCATGTCTGACTGTTTCATTATTTTGTTACATTGAATCTTGGTTACATTGTAGTCTAATCATTTTTGTTTCTGGCACCTTGTACCCCCACCCCCACCCTCTTGCCGGTGAACCCTATGAATTCAGTTTTGCTGTAAGCTAATCATTCAAAACAAAAATTCTACTAGGACATGTATTGAAATCTTGGGATGCCAGCCAAATCTGTAGATAATACGGTTTCTGAATTTTTGCTCCTACTCCATACAGACCATAGTTCTGGTTGCTGTAGTGAGAAGCTATTTCGAGTGCAACAGTACTGTAATTTTTTTATTTTTTTAAGCTTTCCTATACAAATCTGTTTACCTTGCATCCCAGCCGGGCCAAAATCTTGTCTAGTCAGAAATATGGCATGATCATGGTGTTCAGAGTGGTTGGGGTCAGATTTCTGCTGCTGGTACGCCCAGCGACATACATTGTCAAGACTTCTAGATGGATTACCTCTTTCAATCAAACTGATGGACTGTGAGAAAAACATGAAACATAATAAGATTTTCTTACATATGATTTAATGCATATTTGTACCTCATTTTAACTCTTGCATGTCTTATAATAGTATCTTTTACAGAATGTGATAATAATTGCTGGCACAGTAATGTATCCCTTTAAAAGCTCATCTCCGGTCAGGTATGAAATGTCAGAGTCCAAGAGCAGTAAACAAACTCAATACAAATCTTAAGGACTTGTCCCCACTGCACGGGTTTTCACCTAGTTTTACAGACGGTTTTCGGTTTTGAAAATCGTCTGTAAACCGGGTGTCAACTTTTATAATGGACCTTGATGGAAAACCCACGCAGTGGTCCCCACTGCACGGGTTTTCCACCGGGCGGTTTTTCGGACTGCCAGCGGTCTGAAAAATATTGAACATGCTCATTCTTCCGCCCGGTTTTCGGTTGGAATATGAACATCTCAATGCGAGGGGTAGGGCTTTTTTCTTAAACAGCAGAGAAAAGCACTCCCCCTTCGGCCGGTGTTTGCACTCTTCCGTGAGAATGGTCCCTAATACTTCAAGTAGCTTAAAGGACCTGCACACTTCTGTGCTCACTTTGTTTGTTTGTGTCAATGCATCTAACATTTAGTCCTATACAAACCTATGTGACTTCATGAGTACTCTGCATAGTCAGGTTCTGCAACCATATTATATTTTTCATCCTTTTTCTTGCTAATCTAGATAAATGTTTTGCATTGCTCTTTTGACTTCTCACAATTTAATTTAAATGGCTGATTTATGGCACAATTGATGGTGACATTAAATGCTACTGAATTTTTCCAGTTTTAAAGGTACTGCTCCCACCATGCACCTTGATGGCATATTAATAGGATGTGCCATTAAAGTGGGATAGGTGCTTGGTCCTACTACTGGGAATGGGCCCCCGAAAGACAAGGCTCAGAATGGAGAGCCGGTTGCACTTTCTCACTAGTCTCCAGTCTATGGGAGTTACCAGTGTACTCACGTTAAGCTGTTTCTGACGCAGTAATTTTTGGCAATGACTAATTTTCATCTATGCCTTCCAATTTCTTTTGCAGGATGAGTTGAACTTTAATGGTTCAATTTGTCATATAATGTATTAGGAAACCAAAAAAATTAAATTCTTTCTTGGGTGGAATGGGAATAAAACATAACCGCACCATTGTTTAGTGTGTTTAGTTTGTATGGAGTTGACAGTATAATACAAATGATGCTATCCTTATTCTACTGGTCAGTATCATTCCAGCAAAGTTTTGGAGCAGACTGCGAGAGCCCACTTCATAGGGGCGGCTTTGTGACAAAATATATCAATTATACATGGTTAGGATGTATACTGTTGCTCTGTGTGTAATGAGCTTGCAGCCCCTTTATTACGTTTTCTGTCTGAACACCAGAATACCCCTTTAAACATCTGCTCAATACCAGAAATAACCACAATGCTCAGCACTTTCACCACAGTTCAAGAATCTACAATGAAGGTGGTACATGTACTATAAAAAGTATTTAAAGCAGTACACTTTTTTACCACATATGGGTCTTCATATTAACTTGGATTTCTTAAATAAGGAATTCTTACCTTTGCATAGCCCAACATTATCATGCGTACCAAAACTACATTTATATGAGCACCTATTGAGTCATCGTGGTAAATTTCATTAACCTGCAAAAGAGAATGTAATTTTCATCATAAAGCCAGGACACCTCTTTTGACAGGCTTCTATGTAAGTCCTTAAAATTCAAATATTTCTTTTCCATCCTTTCTACGCTCTCTGTTAATTCTTCTATAAGTCTGGATTCTTAGAAAATAGATCCAAGTAAAAAACATCTCTAATGCATAAAGTAGGGATATCCTAAGAGGACATATGGGTAATATGGAAGCCCTGCCTGAACACAAGAAAAGAGTCTAACTTTAAGCATTGAGATTATAAAACTATGAGTCTGTAAAAAAGAAACTTAACAACTGTGAGATGGAAATGTTCACTTATATCATAGGTAATTATCAGTGTGGAATGTATAAGGCTGGGATCACACGTGGAGTTTTTTTGTGGGTTTTTAAGTGCATCAAAAATACAAGTAACAAAAAAACACAATATTAGACTTCTACATCTGTGTTCTACATTGGTTTGTGATGCAGTTGAGAAACACAACTAAAATGCATGCAACGTGTGAATCCAGCTTAAGGATGTTTTGCAGTAGGTTACCTAAAGGGGTGTTCGTACCATAGACTTTGATGGCATATTAATGGGATGTCCCGTTAAAGTCTGATAGTTGTGGGTCCCTCATCTCTATATTGTGCTGCTCTTGTGTTATTCCTTCAGGAACTGTGTGGATAAATTGATGAATGCAGTTTTCAATGCTTTTTGTAAGCAGAGTACATCTCTACATAAATGGACACCTGGGTCATTCATAGGGCTATAGCTACCTTTTGGCACACTAGCCTTTATTTCATTGTTATCTTTTTTTGTTACTGCTGTATGCCCACTGAAGAGTTCAACCTATGCTGAATAAAACGCATCTGGGTGTTTTTGTATTTTTAAATACTGAATATTTCCAGTATTAGGGATTTTTTATAGAGGTACAACAAGTTCTGCGGGGTCGCTCTTGTCAGGGCGATTGCCCCGCTAAGGACTATCATAGGGTTTTCTGGCAATAGCAAAAGTATAGCCTGGATACCTATTACACTTTTTTCATGGTTTTCCATTGATTTTCATCCCTGAAGTGAATTTGATGGCTAAGTAAAGGAATTGGAACATTGGGTGCCCATCTCCAGTGTGGTGAATCTCTTTGTCTAGATGTTTTATTATTTATTATAATTAAAAGTTATGTTTTCTGATTGGTTTTGACTGTGGGGTATTTCAAAACTATTTATTTCTTCTTTATAATGGAATTACAAGCAGAATGAACGTATCGACTGGTAGGAAAAAAAAATATACTGACATAACTCAGCTGCCAATTTAGCCCCCAAATCACATCACATTGTCAGTCTGTCTCCATCAGCGTTATCGCTTGGGATAACTTAAAAAAAAATATCCCAATGTATACTGTGGCAAAGTCCTAGGAAACAACAGAGCAAACGCAGTATCTTTTGGACTACATACTCTATTTTACGATCGTATACATTTTATGCACATGTGCCAGGCACATGTCTAAAAGGGTAACTGTTCTTTATTTGTAAAGGATCAATTAAACGTTACGATACCATGAAAAATGTGATGTACAGCTTTGAGCTTTCCCTATGGCTCCGCCTTGGCCCAAACGTGATATACGTCAAGACCTGTTTTTCAAGGAAAACGTGATGTGAATGGGCCCTAATTCACACATTTTCTGGAGAATTAATTTCACAATGAAAAGTTCTAAGAAAAAATGCAGTTATTTGCATGTACTAAAATAGACATGTCAGGAGACCTACCAGGTAGCCCTAAAGCTGGGTTCACACTTTGTTATTCAATACATCATGTGATACGATGAAATAACCCGATAAATAGTTGTCCTTTTAGGACTATGTTGGCTCTATTAGTGTAGGACACAAAAGCACAAAAAAGGTGTACCGTTGGAAAATAGAGCAATGATATGCCATCAGACAATGATTGTCTGATCATTGTCTATGGTGGCAAAACCCCTTTAAATGGCAACAAAAATAACACAGCCTTAAAGGGTTTTCAGTCATTTTCGCAGACTGAGCTGTTTCTTGTCTCTTCAGTTTCAAAACAGGGGGGGTCTCCCCCCCAGTAAGCTGTTTCCCACCCACTGAAAGGTAAAAAATTCACATTTGTGTGAGCAGTGGAAAGGAAAGAATGCACAGCTCTGCAAACCTCCTGCGTAGTCATTTCTGTCTGCTGAATGTACCTCCCCCACAAATATTGAAACCCCAAAAACATCTGTATTGGTGTAACATTTACAACAGCCTGAAAGATGAAACAAATGGAGAAATGACTTGTTTCCCCCCTCTCCCTCCTGCCTGTAACAAAAGGGGAGCAGAGCCTGTTTTTGGGGGGAGAGTGATTTAAGCTAAAAAAAAACTGATAACCCCGTCCCTTTATTGGGATTCACTGTGGGAAAAGCAAGAGGGCTCAGGCTCACACAGAAAGGAATTCATTTTTTTTTCACACGTCAGAGGGAATTTGGGACAGCCAATCAAGCCAGGGAGTGGGCCCAATAAGTTTTGAAAAAATATCGGGCACCCAAATACGCAAAGGGGGTGCCCCCAACCCCAGGCTTCGATTTAGCTCAAAAACACTCACAGTTTTAGCTGCTATATAAATGTTTTAAGTAATAAAAAACCAAATTGCAAAGTGCTTATTTTTACTGCCCCCTTTTCATTCAGTTGATCTTTGTAAAAAAAAAAAAACCTTTAATTTCAGGCAGAATTTTAAAAAAAAAAACCCTTTTGCCCCGAGTCTAACAAAACAAAATGGAACCTCTATACCATGGGATCCTGAGTGATCTGGGCTGCACCCAAAAAATTTTCCTAAAGCCAATAGGGAGTTTGAGGGAAAATATACCTTCCCTTAAAAAACTCTGCTGTACTGTTCACGTGTTTCCCCAAAAAAAAAGACATCCCCCGAAAATAAGACCTGGGGCGATTTTTTTTTTGGTTTTAAAAATTTAAAAGGGCCCCCCTGAAAAAAAAAGACTTTGTGGCGTCATTGCTACAAGAGCACCTACCCCCTCCACACAAAGAAACAAATTTATAGTAGATGAATTTAAGACTTCTCAAATACATGTCAATTAAAAAAATCCGGGGATTTAGCTCGATTAAGGGGGAAGGTTTTATTTTTTACTTTGTAAGTCGGGGATCCCACAAAAAACTGTGGAAAAAATACCAACTCTGCAGGGGATCTGACTTTCATGCTGCTTGTACAGGGGGGTTAGTCTCTCATAATACACTGCAGGCACAGCACACTGATGAGTTTTTGGTGTTGAGGTTCCTGTTGCTTTAGAGTTTGGTGGTTTTTGCGGTTTGTGTGAAGGACTACATATATTAATAAATTATGTTTTTTTGTTTCAACAATAAATGTGAATTCTTGTTCATGGAAAATTAAGACATCCCCTGAAAATAAGACCTATAAGACCTAGCGCATCCTTAGGAGCAAAAATTAATTTAAGACAGCTAATTTAAAGGGCTTCTTTTGGGGGGGAAAAAGGGTATTGTATACATATAAGTTTAGTTTGCTGTCTCCCCTAGAATATGCTAGAATATGCTCTCCTATATGGCTTTAGGAGTACGTGGATAGATATGTATGGATCTATTCATAAACCCATGCTGGAACACGTTTTAATTTTTTTCATGAATAGACCCTTAAAAACCTTCAAATATTTTACCTACAAAAAGGGGTTAATTTTTCCGGCCTACGTTTTCCCGGGATCATTTTTTGCCCCCTTTATAAATTTTGGCACCAAAATTTGCCATGCTCCAATCCTTTGGGACATACCTTAATATTTATTAACTGTATAATAACAGTGTATGTCCCAAAGGATTGACGGATAGAAAATGGGTCCCAATTTTTCAAAAGGGGTAAAAAAGGGGATCCGGGAAAGTAGAGGCCGGTTAATTAAACCCTGTTGTAGGTAAATTCTAAGGGTTTTTAAAAACGCATACTGGAGTATTTTCACTAAAAAAATTTATAACTTTGTTCCAACAGGGTTTATAAAGGGGATCGTCCGGTCAAACTAATCTTCAGTTTTTAGGGAGGTTATTCAGGGGATCGGGGTGAGCTTTTAATTTTTTCTAAAGCATTTGATACTGTGCCACATAAAAGAAACTGGCTCAGTGATAGAAAACAAAGGGTGGTGAATAATGGTACAATACAACAGAGGACAATGTTTTTATTTTAAAAAAGGGGTCTGATAATTGGAAAGGGGCCGGGGAGGAAATGGCCGATGAGGGTTTAACACAGATAAAAGCATCCATGAAAAAACCCTTTTTAAACGTTGGGAAAAAAATGCAGGAAGAAGGACTTGGGAATCCTGTGGAAATTAAAAAAAAAATTTAAGCAGCCAGTGTCAACGCAGCTGCCAAGGCAAAAGGTCAGGGGGGGTATTAAAAGGGGCATAGATGCCATGATGAACATTATCTCCCATTTTACAAACCTGGTTTGCCAAACCCCGGAATATGTGTACAGTTTTGGGCACCAGTGACAGGAAAACATTTTTAGACTTGAAAAGGACAAAGGGGGGAAAAAAAAATAATAAAAGGGCTGGGTGGGCTCAATCCCCCGAAAATAGCAAATTAGGGGTTTTTTTAGAGAAAAGGTCATAATAAATTATGGGGTACTTAAAATATTATAAAAATTTAAGGGTCAATAAGAGATTCCCCCCAAACTATTTATACCCAACTGGGATCGGAACAAGGGGGACCCTCTACTCTAGAGGAAAGAATTTTTCTACATAAAAAAGAAAGGGTTTCTTTTACTGAAAGGCAGTGAGTTTGGAAAACTATCTGCCAGGGAATTGTTTTGGGTTATTAACTAACAAGTTCAAAAAGGGTTGGATCCTTAGGGCAAATAATTAACAATTTTCGGGTGACTAGGATTCGGGAGGGTTTGATCCAGAGATTTATTCTGTTCCCAGTTGGGGGGGAAGGACTTTTTTTTTTCCTAAAATGGGGGGAAAAATTGGCTTCTACCTCAGGGGTTTTTTTTGCCTTCCTCTGGATCAACAATTTAGCACACAAGGCTGAACTGGATGGACGTCTGTCTTTTTTCGGCCTTTTAAATTATGTCACGTGTGTATATGGTACGTACGTATGTGCACCTGATGTGTAGCCAGAATTGTTGCATGCTTCCTAGCAATAATATTTACATACATAAATATTTACCTAAATAACTTTTTGGCTATGTTCACAGGGCTTAATTGTGGGACGTATTTCGCTCCGCAATTATGCCGTGTGTAAGGGGTCGGGGGGGGGAGCAGGCCGGGGGGGGGGGGGGGGGGCGTAATAATGACATGTCACTTCTTCCCCCGCTCGCCTTTTGTCAAAACGGGGGGGAACGAACCCCATGGTTCTTATGGAACTGTGGATTACCGTAAGGGGGAGTATTTCAGCCCGGAATTCGAAACAGTACGGTCCCCAAAAAAAGCCGTTGAAAAAAGCCCTTTTTTTTCTGAAAAATTGCAAAAAAAATAACAAAAACTTAAAATGTTTTAAAAATATCCAAAGGCAAACTTGTGAGGTTGCATAAAGTTATAAAAAAAGACCTTTGGGGAAATGTATGATTTATGGCACTTAGAGCCATTTTTATGTGCATTAGTAGTGTAGAACACCTGTTTATGAACCCCTTTCTGTGGTTAAAACCTGGAATTGCCGTACTGAAGCTATAAATCTATAGCTGCATACAGTTCTAGTGCGCCCCGCCTCCCGCATGCTCCCTGAAATCAGACGGGCGGGCGTGTTAACAATAGATCGAACGGGGCTGTGCTAGATGTCGCAGCCCCGTTAATACATGTCGCCCTTTGTGATTCATTTCATTTAAGACCATTTTTAGTTCTACATGTATTTCCCCCTTTACCTTAGCCACAACATCTGTATATCAAAGTAAATCATCTAGACACAGAAATGTTTAGTGATGGTGCAAACGTGGAAAAGGCTAAAAATTGGTGGCTGAATACCTGAGCACCTAATTTCTGTCCAAATGTCATTCATGTTATGATGGATAGCTAATATTTGACATCAGCGTTTGGAGAGGGGAGCAGTTTTTTTTAGAAGGAAGGATGGGTTTCTTTCTTATTTCCTCTTTTTTTTTCTTTGTTCTTCGTTGTTTTCTCAGCCTTTATTTACTCAATTTTGAAGTTTTAAGGGTCTCATGCATGAAAACTGTTTAAGGTCCCCTTTCATTTCATATAGTGCTCTGAAAAATAGAAAGGGGAGCTCTGACTGGTTGCTATAGGCAATAATGAAAGTCTTAGATCTAGACAGTTTTCATACATGACCCCATTATTTATTAACAGTCTCTGTCCAGGTGCCACCATTAGGACCTGATTGGGTCCTAATAATGACATCCAGGCCAGACCTTGTAAGCTACCGTCAGGCCTGGACACTGCTCTCCATTGGATATGTCATAAATATTTAAGATAGGAATACCTCTTTAATTAAAGAAGCTGTCCATCTTTTTTTTTTTGTTGTGTAAATTTAGCTGGCATTTTAAAATAAAAAAACTTATACTCACCTTTCCCCTTCACCTCGGATCCAATGCTACATGATCATCACAATCCGCCAGTCTTCTATTTACTTCTTGGTTCTTCCAAACCACTGCAGTCACTGATTTGCTACAGCAATACATTGCCTGATGTCAGAAGAGACCATTTGTAAGAAGTAAACAGAAGACCGGTGGAGACTAAGGACCGACCAGTGCTGGATCCGAGTTTGAGAGGAGAGGTAAGGTTTTTATTTTAAAAGGGCATAAGCAGCAGAAAAAAAAACTATAAAAAGCACAGCATTGACTCAACAACTGTGCAGGGAATTTCAGCAGACTCTATTTACTTGAATGCATTACCGATCCTCTGCACACTGCATTCTCAGGAAACACAGCCATATGAAGTTATGTAATGCGTTACAGACAAATACTAAACTAAAATTCTGACCAGCTATAAAACAGCTGTTGGTTGGACCTCAGGTATGGGGAAAATTGATGAGAAGAATTTCATACTCACAATGTTCATTAGTGTTAGGAGGTAGTTCTGAACATGTTCTTTACCGTGGAACCTAACTACAGAGTCATCCACTCCGAGCAGCACTTCGATATTGTAGTCATTCTCTGTTGTGTGTCTACGCCGCCGCAGAGTTTCATTCACTTGTCTTTCAACACTGCTGTAGACACTATCCAAATCGTCAAGTCCAGAAGAGTCTGTAATACATATAAGTAATCAGAAATAAAGTTCAGAAAATAATAGATACTCACATGGTGGCAAACTTATTTTTAGTCCGGATTATCCGGCCCAAGTCTATTATTATCTCCTCCCTCCTTTAAAAACTATGTTCCAATACTCTCGGTAGATCATGTTCCCTGTGAACCAACAGATGTTTTTCTATGGGGTCCCAGTTTATTTCAGCTGAAATATTTTTTTGTGGGTTCCTCATTCACTTAGTATAATGTATGCAAACTATGGCTGAAGGAGCCAGCGTGTGGATGCTGTTTTCTTCCCCTCTCCTCCTTCTATGGACCCCATGTTTCATCCATGTGAAAATACTTTTATGCATAACATTTGTAATATAAGTTGCTTTTTAATGTTCTGGAAGATATAAAAAGAATTTGCTTGAAATAGCTCTCGAAAGACAAAAAGGGACATGGAGAAAACCTGAAACATAAGGCCACATATATGAAAACTGTTTAGGTCTAAGGGCTTGTTCACACGACGTTTTTGTGATCCGTTTTACGGATCCTTTTTAAGTATTCGCAAAACAGATCTAACAATTGTCAGTGTGATTAACATTGAGTTGAATGGCAAAAGCGCATCGCTGTTCCCACGGGAGAGCAGCGATGCGTTTTGAGGGCTCTCCTGCACTGCGCTTTTCGCATCCACTTTAAGAATTGACATGTCAATTCTTATTGCGGTTTACGCAAGTGAAAGCCCATAGGAGATAATGGAGTCCGCTTTTGGCACTTGTCCAAAAGCGCTCCACACTCCTGGTACTTATCAGCTGCGCTTTGCATCCTGAAAGTGGATGCGAAAAGCGCAGTGAGCGACTGCAGGTGGATCGGCGCGGGTGAGGGGGCTGAATCGCGGGACGGGCGCAAGTGAGCGGCGACTGGATCGCGGGATGGGGTGCAGGTGAGCGGCGGCTGGATCGCGGGACGGGGCGCGCAGGTGAGCGGCGGCTGATGGATCGCGTTGATGTGGCGCGAGCGTGAGCGCCGGCTGGATCGCGGGATGGGGCGCAGGTGAGCGGCGGCTGGATCGCGGGACGGGGGGCAGGTGGAGCGGGCGGTGCTGGGGGTTCGGCGGGACCGGCGCGTGTGCAGGTGGATCGGCGCGGCTGCAGCTAAGCGGGGCGGGTGATCGGCGCAGATCGCGGGACGAGGCGCAGGTGAGCGGCGGCTGGATCGCGGGACCGGCGGGGCTGGTGATCGGCGCGGGTGCAGCTAAGCAGGGCTCACTTATGAATGGAGGAGAGAGGGGACGCACTTATGAATGGTGGAGAGAGGGGGACTTACTTATGAATGGAGGAGAGAGGGGGGACTCACTTATGACTGGAGGAGAGAGGGGGACCCACTTACGAATGGCGGAAAGAGGGGGACTCACTTATGAGTGGAGGAGAGAGGGGGGACTCACTTATGAATGGAGGAGAGATGGGGACTAACTTATGAATGGAGGGGAGAGGGGGGACTCACTTATGAATGGAGGAGGGGGACTCACTTATGAATGGAAGGATATTTGAGGAGAGGGGGACTAACTTATGAATGGGGGACAGAGAGGGGACTCAAGAGAGAAGAGAGAGAGGAGAGAGAAATGTTTATGTGTCCCTCCCTTCTCTTATTAAAACACATCCGGAAAGCAGATGCATAAAATGCAAGTGAAAAAGCATTCAAAACGGATCCAAATAAAGTAACAACTGCTGCGTTTTGCGGATCCGCTTTCCGGATGCGCTTTTCAACTGTCAAAAATGGATCCATAAAAAGGATCCAAAACGCCGTGTGAACAAGCCCTTAAACTCACTTTTTTGCCCATGGGCACAAAAGTGAGTTTTACACCTAAACAGTTTTTATACAAGTGGCCCATAGTGTCAAAGTGTCAGGCTTTGTACCTTCTTTTTACTTATATTAAGTTTTATATTAAGGGTTCTGCCATTTTCAGCAAAATACAACAAAATGTTGGCTCCCATGGACAAAAGATTTCAGGGAAGATTTATATCAATAATATGACAATAATAAATGACATCCAGGCCAGACCTTGTAAGCTACCGTCAGGCCTGGACACTGTTGTCATAAATATCTAAGACAGGAATACCTCTTTAATTAAAGGAGCTGCCACTGTTTTTTCATTGCTGGCTTTTTCAATAATAAAAATTAACTCACCTTTCCCCTTGCACCTGGACCAACGCTACGTGTCTCACATCCCAGTCTTCTATTTACTTCTTGGTTCTTCCAAACCACTGCAGTCACTGATTTGCTATAGCAATACATTGCCTGATGTCAGAAGAGACCATTTGTAAGAAGTAAACAGAAGACCAGCAGAGACTAAGGACCGACCAGCGCTGGATCCGAGGTTGAGAGGAAAGGTAAGGTTTTTATTTTAAAAGGGCATAAGCAGCAGAAAAAAAATAAAAAAACATAGCATAGAATCAACAACTGTGCAGGGAATTTCAGCAATCTCAATTTACTTGAATGTATTACCGTTCCCCTGCAAAAATGACTAAAGTCATCCCCCCCTCCAACTTCATGACTCCAGTCACTCAGATTTCAGAAATCACCCCAGCTCCACTTGTGTCACCAGGAAGTGTCAATTAGGAATTCTCCTTCCATAGGAAACCACCCCTGCAGGGGAGGCCAGCATATCAAAAGAATCCTCATTTAAATTCATTAGCACCTGACTCTGAAACACATGGGCTTTCCCAGACCTGGAGAACAAAGACTTTAGCAAACAGATGCCAGACTCAAAGGCACCGATATTTCATAAAGATTTATGGAAGATCACTTTATAACAGGTCTACCCCGGTTTCATATTTTAAAATATGAAACTTTCCACACGTCCAGGTGCCACTTCAACGGTCATAGGATGCAGGGTAAGGGAGAAATCCAAAGCTGGCCTTAGAAACCCAGTAGGATAGGCATGCGTGGTACCAGGCCTTAATTTAGGCCCATCCGGTTCTGATGTTGCCACTGGCTCAGTTCTGTCCCAATGCCCTGCCGCGGTCCATTTTGTGTTCCAGCCAGGAAACTGCATGACCCAAGAGGGAGGAGTATGCAGGCCGTCCCAGGAGGGTGAGGGGGAGTGTAGGTGGGTGCGACATGGGCTGTCCCAGCACTGATTTAAGTCGAAACCCAGCTTTGCCCAGGGTCGTTCTCTTTTGGAAGGGGTTACGCCGAGCGTTCAGGAGCATCCAGAACCAGCAGGTCACATTTCACCCCAGTGTGGGCCCACACAAAGCCAACCTAATGTACTAGACACTCTCTGCCCTTTGTTTAAAACCATACTAATTTGCACCTCTGACCAAATCTGTAAAGTATTGTCCCTATGTATATATTGTCTGTCTAGTGCGCCCTCCAAGGTTAATTAAATCTATAAACTTTAATCTGAGCTAGTCTGTTGTCTTGATAAGCGACCTCACCCGCCTTATTCTCGGGCTTTAATATATCGTTACCTAACGCTGGTTCCTGGCCTTGCTCTAAGTCTGTAACGGACTGGTCTTATAGCTAACAAAGGACTAGTGGCAGTACTGGGCTGACAGAGCTCTGTTTAACCAGCGTGGCTAAACAGATCTCTCCCAGCCGTTAAGGTTGTGGGCGAGTGGGGTATCCTCTCGCACTCATCGGGTCTACCTGAGGCCGTGTGGACAGGGGTTAACTTTGAAACCATATCCGGCTGACCTTGTGCGTACCCTAGACGGAGCACAACGTCACGACACACCCCAGGTCGGGCCGTCGACACTCGACAAGCCATATAAAGTATGTAATGCATTACAGACAAATACTAAACTAAAATTCTTACCAGTACTTTGGTTTTCTTCCTTTAGAAATATCCTGAAATATTAATCAGCTTTTATGAAAATTTACCTTAGAGTATGCAGGTGTGTGTACTGTATCTACATTGTATGCCTAGAGACTGATAACAAGAAATATGATACAGATATGAATATGTAAACTATATAAAAGTGAAGGGCATTTCTAACACAATGGTTTACTTTGCTTCATGTTATTTATTATACTTGCACATTCTGGTTTAAGGTTTTTTGGGCAGAATAAACATTTATTCCACATCTAAAATACACATAGAATATTTCAAATGCACGTGGAAATACACAGGTAAAAAAGTGATGCATGATTCATGTGCATTTTTATTGGGATTTAGTGTGGTGAAAAAGAAATAGGTCAAAATGCATTGCAAAATCACACATACAAAATTAAAAACAAAAATGTAATACCAATAAAAAAATTTAAAATAAATAATTATAAATAAAAAATTTTTTTAAAACAAATAAAAATTCAAGACAAACCAGCTTCAAAATACATGTGTATTTTTTAGCATTAGTTGTGTCAAAAACTAAACTAAACATGTGTAACAATAACCCCTCAATCTCATTTTTAAGAAGAGCAAAAAATAGCACCAAGTAAAAATTCACACATTGCCCATTTTTCAAAAATTTTTTTCCCCGTTGAGGGGGGGTTTCGGGAGAACCCTGGGAATAGAAAAAATAAAGTGACACATTTTTAAAAGAACACTCCTTTTGTTTAAAAAATCAAATAATTTTTGCTTTGGCTTCAAATTTAAAGGAAGGGGGGATACATAACCCCCGACTTTAGACAATTAAAAAATTTTTAAAATCATTGCAAGCACCCCCCCTATTCCGAGGGCTGTAAAGTTACATTTAAATTTTTTCCTACTCAATCGCTCCCACAAAAATTTCCAAATGAATCAATATACCATGTGCTAACATAGATTGATCTAATGGTTTCTGATGTTAAGGAACGAGAAAAATCTATTTTTTACCATAGCGATCTCTTTCTATTGCTGCAGATTTTTTTTTAGAAACTTTGGGAGTTTTTCAAGAATGCAAATAAAATCTGCAAAGTTTCCAAAAAGGGTTATAAACCTAAAAACCCCCTTAAAAAGCGAGACAACATCTATGTTAAATATATCAGTAATTTGTCGTTTCTCCATACATACCTTTGTTATACATCCTTATTTTTTAAAGGAAAAAAGTGTCAGTTCTACAGGTTTTTTCCCCCCCCTTCACAAAGCTACTGTGTAAACCCACTTCTAAATTGTGACACTGAATTTCCAATATACATAATCGTTTTCCCTGACCCTTGACCTGAAGCATGTACAAGTTCTTGTACCATGTTGTTTAGTACTGTTTTAGTGTTATGTTAAAATTTTCCTGTGGTTTTACAGGTATCCAACAACTCCAACTGCAACCTAAGCAAAACATGCATTTTTTTAAATCATTTTTACCTAAATCAAAAAAAACGACATAATAATGCCTTAACTCCCTCATTTTGCCTTGCGAAGTATTCGGCCCCTTGAACTTTTCAACCTTTTGCCACTTTTTAGGTTCAAACATAAAGATATAAAATTAAAAAAAATTTTTGTGAAGAATAACAACAAGTGGCTGTTTGTGAAGGGAACGAAATTTATTGAATATTTAAACTTTCGTAAAAAATAAAAAACTAAAAAAGGGGGGCGTCCTAATTTAATCGCCCCCTTTTATTTTCATGCACCCAAAACTCACTGAAAGAAGTTCAGTGGGGATCCGAATGACCCAATGTTGTCCTAAATGACGATGATATAAATATAACCACCTTGGTAATAATCCCCAAAAAAAGTACCTCTCTGTGAAATTTCGGGTTCGTTTAAAGTCGAGGCACGTAAGACCAGGAACCCCAGGAGGCCCGGATACGTTTGGGGAAAAATTTTTAAAACCGGATTTGGATACAAAAGTTTCCCCAAAATTTAAAATCCCAAAAAGCCTGTGGGAAGTGATCATTGAAATGGGGGGAAACAACCCCTGCAAATCTACCAAAACCGGCCGTCCCTCTAAAAATTCATCCAAACAAGGAGAAAAAACGACAGAGACAACCAGGAGGCCCATATCACTCTGGAAAAACTCAGGAAAATTTCACTGAGGTTGGGGAAATCATCCAAAAACAAAAAAATAGGGAAACAAAAGCGTACATGCACAAATTTGGCCTTTTAAGGAAAAGTGGGAAGAAAAAAAGCCATTTTCAAAGGTTTTTCCATAAAATTTGTTTAAAGTGTCCCCAAACCACCTGGGGGACAAAACAGTGAAAAAGGTGCTCGGTCAAAAGAAACCAAAATCCAACTTTTGGTGTAAAAGCAACACAGCTCATCCCCCTGAAACACACCATCCCCATGTCAAAAATTGTGGGGGCAGCAAAATGTTTGGGCCTCTTTTTTTCAGAGGGACAGGGAAGAGGTTAAAATTTTTTGGGGAAAATGGATGGGGCCAAAAACAGGACCATTCTGGAGAAAACCGCCCAAAAACCCAGACTTGGACGGAATTTTTTTCTTTCCAACAGGGAATATCCCCAAACAAAAAACAAAATTAAAAAATGGGAAAGGTCCCAAAGAAATGATTTAGGGGTTAGAAGACCAAATTTACAGTCCTACCCTGAACCAATCGGAATCTTGGGAAAAAGCTGAAAAACTGCTGTTTAAAAAACGCTCTCCTCCCAAACCCCACTGACTCCACGGTTTAAAACGCTCTCCATCCAAAATCATGGTCCCGCTGTTCACAAAAACCTCCCACCCAACCCCACTGAGCCCACTGGCCAAGAATTTTAGTCTCTCGATTGGGGAAAACGATAGAGAAAACCCCAAGCGGTTGCCTGTAATTGCAGCAAAAGGTGGCGTACAAAGTATTTTTAAGGGGGCCAAAAAATTTTGCACGATCCACTTTTCAGTTTTTTATTTTTAAAAAAATTTAAAATATCCAATAAATTTTGTTCCACTTTACTATTTTGGGAACACTTTTTTTTGATTTTTTCAAAAAAAAATGTAAATTTTAAAACTTTATGTTTGAAGCCCCAGATGTGGGGAAAAGGTTTAAAATTTTAAGGGGGCAATACTTTCGCAAGGACTTATTAGGAAATAAAAAAAATTTTACGGGCACTTTTAGGGCTTTTTCCCCACAGCAAAGGGGTTTTTTGGGCCCGTTTTTCAGTTTGCGGTGTTGAAAAGTTTTGAAAACATGCAAGCGACGCTCCCAAAAAGCTCAGTAAAAAAAGTTCACATCCCCCCTAACGCTTTTTCACACTGCCCGGGGTCCCAAAAACTTAGAACATTTCAATTTTTCTCTCTGTTTTTCCCGGGAAAATTAACACTGGAGTCAATGTAAACCCCTCAGAAAATGAGAGCGGTTTCGTCCAGGTTTTTTTGGGGGGGTTTTAGGTTTCGCAAAAAAAAAGTGAAGAATGATCCCCCCTTTGTTTTTTGCGAATTCTTTTGCACTTTTTTTTAACCAGGAGATCCGCAAAACCCTTTCCGTTTCTGATGGAAAGGCTCGTTTTTTCACCACATTGTCTAATGTGGAGAAACTCTTTTATATTATTTTTTTTAAAAAAAAGCATGGAGCAACAATCAAATCTTTGAGACAAGTCCAAGATGGCCAACGGAATCTTAGGGGGTGACCACTGAAAAAGGGGATTAAAAAAAAAAAAAAAAAAAATAAG
>JAODAL010048689.1:0-28791 GCA_025379985.1 Phyllomedusa bahiana | reverse complement strand
CCAAACCCCTCTGCTGCCCGGCCCCGGGCTTTTCTTCCCCGGGCCGGCCCCGGGGGAAAAAAAAAGGGCCGCGCCGGCCTTTTCCCGGCGAAATTTGGCGCGTGGCCGCTGCTTAAGGGGCGCCCCGAAGCGCCGGCTTTTTTCCTAAATTTAAAAGGGCCAGTGCCCGTTTAATTTGGGTTAAAGGGTGGGGGCGCTGGTCCTTTTTAAGGGGATCCGCCCCCAGTACTTCCGCCAGCGGTTGTTTTTTTTTGGGTTTCTTTTTAGGATTTATTGGAGTTCCGTTTTGATTCCCCTGTACCAGTCCACTTGCTTCGTTTCCGGGACCTTCCGGGTTTGCCCCCTTTCCCTGACCGTCTGCCCATCTCTGACTACAAAACCTTTCTGCTGCCTCCCCTTTGGACCTTCTGCCTGCCCCCGGGACTACCCCCTCCGGTTTTACGTTTCTGTACCACGCTTACCCCGGTCGCCTCGCAAGCAAGCACGTCAGGGGTAACGACCTTTGGTAGCTCACCCCGCAGCAAGTCCACCCCCGCTTTTCGGCGGGCTCTGGTTAAACCCGGGGGCTACTTAGATTCTTTTCCCTGGCGTGGCTTAGCTACATCCCCTTCCCTTTGGGCCCAGCGGATCCACTCCTCCTTTAATACCCCTATACCTAGCCTTTTACCAAACCCCTTAACCTCCTATCCTGGGCCAAACCCTGCCTATACCTAGCCCTAAACCACCCTATACCGGGGCCCTATCCCCACCCTTTTATACCGGGCATTACCTCCCTAAAACCTGCCTATCCCAACCCTATTCCCTGCATATACCTAGCCTTTTTACCAGATTTTTACCTGCCTTTTACCCGGGCCTAAAACCTAGCCTATACCCAGCCAATCTAGCCTATCCCCTTTACCTATCCCTGCCTATCCCCAACCCCCCCCCCCTTATACTACCTGTACCTACCTTTATACCCTACCTAACCAGCCTTTACCTAGCCTAAAACCCAGCCTTTTAACCTCCCCTAAAAACCCTTTACCTATTAGAACATATACCTGCCAAAAACCTGCCTTTTAAAACCTCCCCTAGGGGGGGACAAAAACCCCTCCCCAAAAATTTGCCTAGGGGGGGACAAACCTGCCTATAAGGGCCAAAGGGGGGCCCCATTTTCCCCCCTTTATTTTGGGCCCCCTGGAAGAGTGGCGACATCTTTTGGGAGGGAGCTCGGCACCCGTTTACCCTCTTCACAGCCAAAAAAATCTCCCAAAACCTCCAGACAGCTCCCGCGTTTGAATCATCGCCCCGGGTCGGTGGGGCTCTGTTCCCCTTCCCCGCGCTTTTTTATTTCAAGATAAAACCCTTCCATTTCCCCCCGGGGGGGGGGAAAAATATCAAGGGGGACGCCCCTTTCCCCTGCGTCTGACATTAAACCGGGGGAGGGAAACCGGGGGGGGTGGGGGGGCATAACCTGCCTATAACTTTCCCGTGGGGGGCATTTTAAAATGCCCATTACCTGCTATGGGGGGCATAAATCTTCCATGGGGGGGCATTTTAAAATGCCAAAGTTTTTTTTTATTGGTACCATTTTTATTTTTGAAATTTTAAAACCCTAAACCCTGCATTTTCCCCCCCAAAAGGGTTTTACTCGAGTCAATAAGTTTTCCCTTTTTTTTTGTGGAAAAAAGGAAGGTTTAAAAACGGCGGGGTATTTGGACCGCCGGACCACCGAAAGCAAATGAAAAATTTAAAAACCCAAACCCCAAAGGGAAACGGAATTAAGGGCCCCCGGGTTTTTAAACCAACCCCCGCCGAAAAAGCGGGATGGCCTTGCTGCGGGCGTAAGGCTCCCAAAGGTCTTTCCCCCCTTGACGTGGTTTCCCCTTGCGATGGGGGGCCCGAGGGGGCAGCGGGGTACAGAGTCTTTAGAAAGAAAACCCGTAGCCCGTGGGCGGGCAAAAAGTCAGGGCAGGCGGCTAGGCCCTTGGTTTCGGGGGACGGGCAGGAAGGCCCAAGGGCAGGGGGCAGAGGTTCGGGTCAAGAAATTTAGCAAAAAGGTCTAAAAACACGGTGGGGGCGATAAAAACACCTTTTGGGAAACCGCTTTACAAAGGCACGAGGCAAAAATGATCCAGAAAGGAAATGATTGGGGAGACGTGACCTTAATAGGGGAAGCCCCGGGCCCTTTACCCAAATTTATCGGGCGCTGGCCCTTTAAATCCCCGAGAACGACCCCTCCCGCGCCCCTTAAGGACACGGGCCCCGGCGCCTCGGCCAGAAAGGGGGCCCTCGGAGGGCACAGGACCCGGGGTCAGGGGGAGTCCCCGGCAGGGCGGCCCCCGGGCTCGTCTGGGGCGGCCAGCGGGGGCACCCAAAACCCCGGGGGGGCCCCGGGGCCCGCGGGCCGAGGAGGGGGGGTACCGGACAGTACCCCCCTCCCCCCCTTGGTCTCCCCCTTTTTTTGGGCCCTTAAGGAACTTACGGAAAAGGGCCCGGGGTTTTAGGTTTATTGGGTTTTCCGGTTCCCGGGACCCCCCTTTTTCGGGGGCCAAAAGCCCCTCCCAATCTAAAGAAAAAATTTCGCTTACCCCTGATGATTTTTCATGTCAAGAAGGGTCCTTCATTTCCCAAAGACATCAGGGTATTTAGCACGGGAAAACGGACCCCAAGCGCTCCTCTGGGAGAACCTTTTCAGGGAACCAGAGGCTTTTGGGAGGGAAAAATTTGAAAGGCTTTAAGAACCCGGAAAAGATCAAAGGCGGCAGGTTTTTATAGGACAGGGGGGTTTTTCAGTTGTGGGCAAAAATTCTAAAGGGTCCAAAAAACCCGGGGGGGCCCCAAATTTATAGCTGGGGTTTTGAGGGAAATGTTTTTTTAGAGGATCCCAATTTTAATCCCCTGGGAGGAACTTTTGGGGGAAGGTTTTCCCTCTTGTCACTTGGGTTTCATCCCGGGCCCTTAAGCCTGGAGTAAGGCTTTTTCGGGTCCTCGCCAAATGACCCTGAAAATCCTAAACCTGGTTGTTCCCACCGGGAAAACCTCGGGGGTTTGGAAGCCCGGGGGGGAGGGGGGGGGAAGGGGGCGGGGTGACGGCCATAGAACCCCCCCAAAAGGAGGACGGCCATTAAGTCGGAATCCCAAATGTTTAAATTATGAAAAATCGGCCCAAGGCGCAATTCGGACGGGTTTTTCCTGTTTCCCGCCCGGACACGAATTTGCCCTGGGTACCCCCCCCAAGATCGGGTTTTTACCCTCTCCACCTGCCCTTTTGCCCTGAGGAGGGAAATGCAGAAGAGAAATCAAAGTTTTGTTTTTGAACCCGGGGGAACACAGGGCAGCCAAAAATTTAGAGCCCAAATTTTGGACCCCCGGTCGGAGACGATGTGGGATGAAAAAACCAAATGCAGAGGGAAAAAATGTGATGGAAGAAGTATCCTCCCAATTGGGGGAAAAAGAAGGGACCAGGAAGCGGCAAAAAAGTGGGAATTTTTTAAAAATTTCAAAATTGACCACCCAAAATTGACCAAATTTTTCCCGAAAAAGGGGAGGAACGTCCGTGATAAAGTCCATGCCTTTTGTGTGTACCTTTGGAAAGGACTCGGGGAAACCGGGGAAAGGGGGGGACTAAGAGAACCAGGGGGCCTAGGGGCGGGGACCTTTTTTGGGGCACATGTGGTGCAGGAAAAAAAATGAAGGGCCCCGTGCCCGTCTTGGGCGGGGGTTGGGGCCCCCAGTAGTGCGCGAGTTAAAGGACGAAGGATTTCCCGTAGCCAAGGGGGGGCCCGGGCCCCCCCAAAAGGGAGAACTATCCCCCCAAAACCCAAAAACCTCCTCCTGAGCGTGGGCCGGCAGGTAGGTTTTTTTGCCCCGGGGGAAAAGTTACGGAGATCCCACAGGGGGCCGCATGAATCACCCTTTCGGGAAACTTATGATGGGGGCTGTGACACCGGGGTTCCCCCCGGAAAATTCAGACGCACGGAGAGGGGCTCCGCCTTGGGAAAATTCCCCTTTCTCGGGCCGGCCCGGAAGTGTATCTTGAAAATAAAAAGCGCGAGAAAACAAGACCATCAACCCGGCGATAAATTCAAAGGGCTGACCCGTCTGGAGGGAAAATTGGAGATTTTTTATGGTCTGTGAAAGACGCCCAAACGGGGCCCCAAAAAGCTCCCCCAAAACCCAGTTTCCCCAAATTTTCCCGGGGGCCCAAAATTTTATGGCCAAACATTCCCGGTCCCCAAGGGCCGTAATTAGGGTTCGGGCCGAGGAAAAGGTCTTTGAAAAAAAAACACATGTAAAGGCCCCTTGGGCCTTTGGGAAACCCTTTCTGGGTCAGGACACCCCGGGAAATCCCACGGAAAAAGGGAAAATCCCCTCTAGGTGAAAGGGTCTCTTGGATCGGGCCGGGCCCAAAAAAAGGGGTGCTGAGGAGGAAATGCTGTCTTCAGTAGGAAAGGGGGAAATGCTTTTCGGCCGACGGGGGCCAAATCCTCGGTTAGCATTTTTAAACGGGTGAGAGCCACGAGGGACCACAGCAAAGAGAAGGGGGAAGGAACTGCCGTTTTATTTAAAGGGGCGAAATTAAGAAACTTTAAATTCGCCCGGAAACCAACAGGACGGGGGGCCACTGGGGATTTTCGGGGGGATTTTTAGGGGGTCCTTCGGGAAACCCTGGGACCCAAAAAACATGTACCCAAGGAAAGGAAGGCGGGGCCTGGTGGAACCACAATTTTTCCACCCTTGGCATACGCCCATTCCCTTCCGGGCAGGCGTGGGCAGAACCTGGCGCCCTTTGTACCCTTTTGGGCCCTTGGGGGTCAGGGGAAAAAAATCAGGATGTCCCCCCAAAAAGGTATAAAAAAGACGCAGGGTGTACAGCAAGTCCCGAAAACGCCCCGGTTGACAAAATCCTAAAAATAGGGCTGGGGGCATTGAAAAACCCGAAGGGGCACCCACAGGGATACTCAAAAGGCCCGTCCCGTGGGGTTAAAAAGGCCGTTTTCCCCCAAAATTCCCCTTCGGTATTTGATGAGGTTATAGGTCACCCCCCGTTGGGTTTAAATTTAGTAAAGCCCTTTGGGGCTCCAGGGAGGCGATCAAATAGCTCAGAAAATTCGGGGTTTGAGGATAGCGGTTCTTCCAGGATTTTTGGGTTTAAAAGTCCTCTGTAGTAAATTTACACGGGCGAAGTAAAACCCGTCCTTTTTTCTGAAGGGAAGAAGAAACCACCCCGGGGGCGGGGAGGATTTTGTTTTTAAAAAAACCCTTTTGGAACAAATTCTCCTGGATATGGGCCCAAACAGGGCCCTGGGCCCTCGGGCACGGGAAGCCCGGAGCCCCTTTTTCCCCCAAAGCGGGAAACGGGTTTTCCGGGGAAAGGAGGTCGTTTAGGGAAAGCATACGGCCCGATGGGGGGGTACCCTCAGCCATTTTTCTCCGAAAACATCCCCAAAATTTCCTGGTTTATTTCCCCGCTGCCAGAATTCCCAGAAAAAATAGCCCCGGGGGGGGAAAGCGTTTGGACAACCGGGGCGAGGGTGCCCACCAAGCAGAGATCCTGGCACTTTTTTCCCCCCAACGCCGGACTTAAAACCTGTTTTCCCAATAAAGTGCAGGGTGCGTGGCGTTGCAGCCAGGGAAGGCCCCAAACCGGGGATCCCGAAAGACGCGTGAGGCAGAAAAATTAAAAGGGAAGATCTTCTCCTTTGGGAGGACCCCTACACGGGGGGTTCACCCCCCGGGTGAAGAACAGAATGGAGTCATGAAAGTCCCCACGAGGGGTTTGAGATAACCCAAAAGGGCCCTTTTCCCCAGGGGGGTTACTTGGCAAGGTATGCGGACACCAGGGGGCGTTTGAATAAAGTTCCCAGGGGACCCGGAAATTCCCCGGGGAAGGCAGAGCCCGGGGGAAAACCCCAAAGACCGGGAATCCTTTCCGTTTTTTTGTCCCCCGGGAAAACAACAGTCTGGGAGGAAAAAACTGAGACCTAATGGCGCCTCTCCTACGCCACCTGGGTGCAGCGTTTCCCAAACCGCGAAGGACGCTGCGGAAAAAACTCCTTTTGGAAAACCGGACTGGCGCGAAAGAGAAAAAGGGTTTCTCCTTTTCCCGGCGGGGGGAAACCCCCTTTTTCCTCCGAAAAAGGGGGCCCGGGGCCCCAACCTGAAAGGGTTTTTCCCTATTTTTAAACCCAAACTGTGTAGGGGGCAGCGGGGGGCCTTTTGGGAAACCAGGGGGCCC
The DNA here is from genome assembly GCA_025379985.1 of Phyllomedusa bahiana. NCBI lineage: Eukaryota > Metazoa > Chordata > Amphibia > Anura > Hylidae > Phyllomedusa > Phyllomedusa bahiana. The sequence goes on along the minus strand of JAODAL010048689.1, from coordinate 22,574 downwards.
AACCGAGGGTAATGGCAAGGGCGGGTGCCAAAGGTCACGCCCCTTGGGGGGCGGAGCTCCTCCCTGTCTCTCCAAAAAACCGCCGTCAATGCGGGTGGCCAGATGGATAAGTTGCACAACGAAGAAGGAAGGTCCCCTTCCCGAAAAGTGCGTTTTTTTATTCTGCTTGACAGGCCCTTTTTTGAACGGGGCCCGCAGAAAGGGGGGTCGTTCCATGACAGCTCGGGGGCTAGGGTCCCGGAAAATTTGGACCTTTTTAACCCCCCTAGGGAGGAGTCCCCTTGGCGTAGGGTTCGTAGCCTGTCTCCTTGGAAAAAAGGTGCCCCCGCGCGGGATCCTCAAAAACCGGAAAAATTTCATTGAAAAAACCCTGTAGGCCCTGCAGTCACAAGGTTCTTTTCGGTCCCAAAGGGGGTCGCCCGGGCCCAGGGTTTTTCCGGGATAGCAAGGGCCCTCACCACAAACGCCACCTTCCCCCTTTAAAGTGGGGAACGACCGGCCATCAGCTCCACGTGCTTTGGGAGCACGGGCGAAATAAAACCCTCTGCAGAGCTTCGAGGTCCCCATCAAATTGGGGGGGCCCCAAGATTGAAACAAAACCTTTGGACCCACAGTTTGCCGCGGGGGGGCAGGAGGAGTTTGGAACCACCGGCGAAAAGAAAAGGGGGGGCTGCTGCTAGGGGGGCCCAGGAAAAATGGCGCATCATGGGGGAAACAGCTGACCCAAAATTGTGGGCCTGTTTTTGGATCTGCTGCCCCCTTTGGGGCCCGACAATGTTCGGGGAGATCCCTTTTTGGGACTTGGGGGGGGCCCCTTTAAGCAGTATCCAGGGCTGGATCTAACTTAAACGGCTGGGTAGTGGTTTTCCCCGGACCCCCGGGCAAGCGATGTTTTTTAAAGCCAACGCCAGGGAAACAATCAAAGAAAAGGCCCCCTTTTTTCCCAAAAAGGGGCCCACCCCCAAAGGGGGGGAGGGAAATTTTGCTCCCGGCGTGGGGCCCTACCAGGTCTTTCCCCCCGACGTGACTTGCTTGCGATGGCGGCCGGGGTGAAAGCTTTGGTACAAGCCGTAAGTCGGGGGAAACGAAGTGGGGGCCCGGCAGAATTTTCCAGGGGCAGGCGGAAGGGTTTTTGGGTGGCCGTGGAAGGCAGGAAAGGTCAGGGCAGGCGGCAGGGGGTTCAGCGGAGAAAAACGTAGAAAAGAGGTCTGGGTACAGGGAATAAGGCGAAAATTTAACCTTGGGGAAATGTTTTAAAGCAAAGGCACGAGGCCAAGATCCAGAAAAGGAATAAATTTGGGGGGGACGTAAACCTTTAAAAGAAAGGGGGAAGCCCGGGGAAATTTAAGCCAATTTTTTCGGGGCGCTGGCCCTTTTAAACCCCCCCGGGGGAACAGGAGGGGCGCGCGCCTTAGAACAAAGGGGTTTGGAAAGGGGGCCCGCGGGGGGCCCGGGGCCCCGGGGCGGGGAGGGCGGCGGGCGCCGGGGGGAGGGTACCCCGGGGGGCCGGGGGGGGGGGTGGTAAGGGGCCTTTGGGGGGAAACCAAATTATTTTTTTTTTTTGGTTTTTTTTATTTCCTTATACTGGGGCCCGGAACTTATACTCATTTTTTTTACGGTAAGTAATCCCCCAACGGGGGTAATTTTAACCTGAAAAATTTAACCCTAACAATTTAAAAAGTGAAATATAAAATGGTGTAAAAAAAAAAAAAAAATTTTTTTTAAAAAAATAATAAAAAACAATTCTGAAATTATTTATAAGTGAAACAAAAATTTAATTCCAAAAAAAAAGTACAACTTGTCTGAAAAAAAAAAAGGCCCCTAAACCAACTGGGGAAAATTAAAAATTTAAAAAAAATTTAAAACAATTTTAAAAAAACGCGAGGGAAAAGGGCAAAAATAAAAAACAATTTCTGGTTTTTTAACTATTTTTTCGGGCCGGGGGTTTGGGGGGTTTAAAAGGGCTCTAAAACTCCCGCATTTAAAACAGAAAAAGGGGAAACAGCGCTGGAGACTACATTTTAAATCACTAGCTTGTGTGTCCTTCACAAGGGGGGTAACCCAAGGGGACGGGCCCCCCCTGTAAAAAAAACAAAACGGCAATGTTTCAGTATTTACATAAAAGGTTTTTAAAGGTCCGTAAAGGGACAATGAAAAAATTAATTTTTGGGTAGAAGGAAAAAACTTTGGCCTGCCCCCCATAGGGGGGGTTTTTTCCTGAGTGGGTCCCCCATTAAAAGGGTTGGGGGAGGAACCCCCAAAAAAAAAAAAACCCAGAAAATACGAATACTAAAGAAAAGAGAAAATATCTGTTGTAATGGGGGGCGTAACTACGGGGGGAAAGAAACCCCCGAAGCAGCTGCCCCGGGGCCCCATGCTCTTGGGGGGCCCCGGCCCCGGGGGCAGCTACGGGCACGTTTTGTCCTCCGGTATTTGCGGCTTCCTCCCGCCCGGGGAAAGCGAAAAAAAAACAAAAAACATTTCCGGCGGACGCGGAGCTGCGTGGAGGGCACCCCCCGCCTCCTGAAACACCCGGGCCCCTCCGGCCAACGCGCAAAAAACCGGGGACCGCCCGGTGCTAGGTGAAGGCGCCGTCCCACAGGCGACTTGGGCGGGCCGATGACGTCAAAATCTCGTGCAGCCCGCCCGAGAAACAAGCCTGCCCGGGGGAAAGCCGAGCTCGGGGGGGAAAAGCGGGACCCTGGTGATTTAAATTCTTTCTTTTAAATTTTTTTTTTTTTAAATATTAATGAACCCTGTCCGCCTACAAATAGCCCCGTACCTGTCTCCCTTTGGAAATAAAGCCCTACCTGCCGCCTGAAAATATTAAGCCCCTTTTTCCCCTTTGCCGGGCCTGTATAACCCCCCTCCCGGGCCTCCCTGAAATTATACCCTACCTCCCCGGGCCTGTATAAAACCCCCTTTACCTACCTGCCTGCCTGTATATACCCTACCTCCCTTTCCCTTTGCCTAAAGCCCTCCCTCCCCGCCTTTGTAAGCCCTACCAAACCGGGCCTGATATAACCCCTCCTACCTCCCCTCCCTTTGTATTACCCCCTCCCCTGCTTGTCTGTATATAGCCCTACAAATCGGTCTCCCCTCTCGCAAACCCCCCCCTCCCCCAATCTGCCCCAGAATGCAGCAGCCGGGTTTTTATTTTCTCCCCGCCGTACCCTTTTGTCAGCCCACGCAATGGTTCCCCTTCCATTTCGGATACAGTATAAACTCACACTCAAACCCCCATAAAAGCTCTCCACACGCTGTTTCCCCCCTCTTTCCTGTCTACCCCCCAAAACCCGGGTGCTCCCCCGCTCTCTGTTTGAAATAAATTTACTTTCCCCCAAAAAATCCAACCCCCATGCCCCCTAAAAGGGATTTTAACAGTGTAGCCCCAAATTCTCTGGAAAAAATGTTTCCCCAAAGGCCCGGGGGCTGATTCCCAAAATTCACAACCCCCAGGGTTTTTAAGAGGGCCCCGAAATACATCTTCCGGTCTGGCCCACCAAGATCCCTAACTGCTTTTACCACATTTTTTTTCACCCCTCCCACTGGGGAAACTTACGGGGAAACTTATCTGTATATGGAGTACAGTCAGGGGGGGAAAAGGTTCTTTTCCATTTTTCATGTAAACCCCCCCCAAATTTATGAAAAAAGGCCCGGACCATTGAAAAACTTGGCATTTTCTTCCCGGGAAATTTTTTCACCCATAAAACCAAAATGGTTTGGGTAAGCCTCACAAAGCGGGGGCCCCACCCCTTTGGTGTCCCCCAATTTGAAAAAGAAATTTTTTAATGTGTAATGACTGTATTTTTTTCCCCTTTTAATTTTTTAAAAGGGGTGGCGGAAAATGTTGGCGCTATAAAAAAAAAAAGTTTATTATTATTATTTTTAAAACCCCTGCCTGCATTTACCCCTTTTCCGGGCCGCCTGTTGAAATATACCCCCCCTACCTGCCTCCCCTGTAAAAAGCCCTACCTCCTGGCTGTAAAAAACCCCTTTACCTACCTCCTCCCTGTAAATAGCCCCCTACCTTCCTGGCCTGAAAAAAGCCCAAACCTCCCGGCCTGTATATAGCCCTACCTACCGGGCCTGTAAAAAACCCCCCCAAACCACCTTTCCCTGTATTAGCCCTACCTCCTGCCTTTTAAATAGCCCCCCCCCCTAACCTCCCTTTCCTTATTTTGCCCTACCTACCTGCCGGGTATATACCCAAACCCCTTGGCCTCCCTGCCTGAAAAAAAAGCCCTACCTACCTGCCTTTTAAATAAGCCCAAATTAACCTGCCCGGTATAAAAGCCCTAACCCCTTTTCCCTTTCCCCTGTATATACCCCCCTCCCTTTACCTGCTTCCCTGAAATATAGCCCCTCCCTGCCTGCCTTTTATATACCCCATACCCCCCCTACCTCCTGCCTGAAATACCCCTCCCTTTCCTGCCTGTTATGGGGCCCTACCGGGTTGCCTGTATATAGCCCTACCTCCCCTGCCTGCCTTTTTATACCCCAAACCTACCTGCCCCCTTTTTATATAGCCCCTACCACCTCCCTTAAATATGGGCCTTTTCCCTACCTGCCTGCCTGAAAAATCATATCTCCCCGCCTGCCTGTTTTAAACCCCAATCGGCCTTGCCTCTAAAAATTTAAACCCCCCCCTCAAAACCCCCCAAACCCCCGGCCCCCTGCCTTTTAGCCCCTCCCCTCCCGGGCCTGCCTGTAGGGTTTTAATACCCCCTACCTATCTGCTTCCCCTTGTATTTGGGGCCCTACCTGCCTGCCTGTTATTATGCCCCCGGGGGCCCAATTTTTTTACCCCCCCCAAAGGGGCCCTGCCTCCCTTTTATGTTGCCCCTATAGCCCCCCCAAAAGCCCTGCCGGGGCCTCAAAAATTATCCCCTATAGCTTGCCCCTATGCCCTGCCTGCCTTTTAAGGGGCCCCCCTAAAACCCCTACCCTAAGGCCTCCCTGCCTACAAAAAGGGCCCCTATGCTCCCAAAACCCCTCCCTTCCTACCTATTTAACCCCCCCTATACCCTGCCTGCCAAAAAGGGGGCCCTTTTTCCAAAACCCCCCTTTTTGACTGCCATTTTTTGGGGCCCTTTTGCTTCCAAAACCCTCCCCAAGTGGGGACCCTATTGCCTAGCAAAAACCCTTTGCCTATCGGGGGGCCCCCCTTTATAGCCAAAGAAACCCTGCCTCCCTTTAAAGGGGCCCCATATTTACCCCGGGGGGGCCCAAGGGATTTGGAAAAAAGGGTGACTTCTAATTAATTTGGCAAACTGCGGGGCCCCAAGGGGGGTTTGGGGAAAAAAGTTTTGGTGGTTTTTGGGTTGAAAGAAAAAAGGGGGGAAAAGTCAAAAACTTATCAAAAAAACCCGCCCCCTTAAAGGTTAAAACCCCCGTAACAACACGAATTCCAAAATTTGTCTGCCCCCTTGGGGAACACTCCCAACTACCACAAAAATGGTCACGTAAATGGTGGTTTATACAGTCTGAAAGGGGCCTTTTTTAAAACACTAGATTTACCCAACTTTTAGGGTCACAAAAATGGCGGGGAAGGAAATAGGGTTTTTTTTTGGGGTATGTTGATCAGTAAAAAACTTTTTGGGAAATTATTTCAGTAAATTTGTGGTTTTTAAATTGGGGTTTTTTGTTTGGGGGTTAAAATTAAAGGCCCTAATGGCATTTTTATTTTTTTTAATGGGGTTTTTTGGGGATATTTTGGAAACAGTTTGGAAAGCGGGAATAAATAGGGGAGAAGATGGGGGGAGGTTATATGCTCCTTTTTGTTTTAAATCAAAAAAAAATTCGAACGGGCATGGCCCCTGGAAAAATGTTCGGGGGTTGGGGAGGCGGGCGAGGGGGGGGGCCCCAAATCCAAAAGTTTGTTTTGGGGGCCCCGGCTTCTCTTTTACCCCCCGGGTTGTAATCGGCTTTTTGAAACAACTTAAAAAACCCCCATATTTTTGTTTTTGGTTGGATCTTAAAACCCCCACAAAATTAGTGGGTGGGCTACATTTTGCTGGGTGAAATTCTCGGGAAAAACAAACATCCCCCCAACTAAAACCACTTTTTCCAGTAGAGGTTTATAAGATTCTATATACTATCCCCCCAAAGGGTTTTTTATAAAAATTTTAAAATATATATTTTAAAAACCTTTTTTAAAATATATAAATATATAAAATTTTAAATAATTTTATATTTTAAAAAAATTTATAAAAAATATTTGTGGGGTTTTAACAGCCCCCCCCCAATTCCCCCCTTTCTATTTCGCAGATCCATCCCTCCCCAGTTCAGCTCCTTTTTGCAAAAAAACCCTTGGCCAAATTAAACCACAAGGCCGGCCCCGGATTCCTCTTTAGAACAAAATTTTGACCGGGAAAATACCCTGGCGACCTTTTTGGGTTCATTCTTTTAATGATTTTTTTCCTAGACAAAACGAGCAGACTTTTTCAAAAAAAACGTTATTTAGGATTTTTTTTATGAAAAGAAAGATTACTATTTGGGTTTTCTTTTTTTCCCTGGAAAAACCCCTTCAAAGACTTTCATATACCCTAATAGGACCTTTTTTCACAACAAAAAGGGCCCTTTAAAGGGTTTGCCATTTTTATTACAAACCAGTATTATTTGGGACTGGGGCCTTTTGGAATTTTTTAACAAAGGGGAAAAGGTTTGGGTACCCAAATTTGTAGTTTTACCCAAAACCCTGTAGGGAACTGTAGTTGTGTTTAATTTTTCTATAAAAGTGGGAAAGGGGGTCTAAAAATTTTAAATTAGCATGGCACTGTCTGTAAGAATCACACACATCACCATCTTTGGTAACCTATATTTTACCTGTGGTACTGCAGATGCACCTTGCTGAAAACATTCTGAACATGCTTATAAACTGCAGAGAAACCACAGGGATGTATCTTATATGCAATTTCCTGTTTTACATGTGAAGCATCATCTATAGCTCAGTAGAGACAAATCTACACTTTACTCTCTTCCCTTTTCTCATTTACCTATTTTCCTTCTTTGTTACCTTCTCTAAAATTGCACTATGGCAATGAGTGTTTTTACTATGTGCCGTAACTCTAATCTTGTATGTAACCTTTTAAAATGAAAATTAATAGAAAAATATGTACGTTTAATATTTGTTAAAAACATGGTTGATAAAAATATCCAGAATGTTCTGATTTATAATCAAGCCATAGATGGCAAGAAAAACAAACTGAGGTTTATGTTGCTGAGAATATAAGTCAAGCTTTTACTTTCAATTAATGGGGTGAAATGTCAGCATGTACAAAACAAGCAAATTTTGTGTATTCAAATCCTAATGTCAGCTAATACACTATATTGCCTAATTAGCCATCCTGTTGAATTTCAGCGACATAATTACTTGGTAATGTATATTCATCAGCTTGTTAGTACTCCAGAAAGTTATACACTATGGAATAATATTGGGTACACTATAATGTGCTTCATAAATATGACTTAATTATGTTATGGTGATAGATCTATATGTCACATCAGTTCCTTGCTATAGTTAGATGACTTTTAAAATATTATAAAATTAGCAATAAATTGGTGCATTTACCAGAGGTTCTCAGCAACGGTCAATAATGGATGAAGAGGTTAAATAATGAAGATCGTATTGGGATTTAAGAGGGTCTAGTATAGAAGGGATAAGTTAAGAAGTGTCCCTACCAACTGCATATTACAATGCAGTCTCTATGGAGAAGTTGTGAATAGATCATAAAAGTAAGGGAACTCGGCAAATGTTACAGTAAATTGGCTGACATTACTAATAAGCTCACAACACTCTGCACCAAGTAAAAATTGCTCATTAGTAAGGTACACAGCAACTGGAAATAAGCAAAAGTATCCAACATATTTTATAACAAAGCAAGTTAGGATTTAATGGTAATCTAAAGCCTTGTTCACATTTGTGTTGGAGGTTTTGTTCAAAGACTCCATTGCAGATTCCATCAAAAATTAGGGAAAAAATAGCACAACATGCTGTGCTATTTCTGCTATATAAACAACATACACCATGATGGAAACCTGTCAAACCCCATTTTAGTCAAAGGTGTACATCATGAAACAGATCTGATTCAACCTCTGTGACAAAGGGTGCAAACGTAATCTCCAAAGCAGATGTGGGCCTAACCTAACAAGTTATATTTATCTAATATGTTGAATATAGGACTTATATTATACGTCTTTAAAGGGGTTGTCCGATTAAACTAAAATGAAATAGTAAGCTGCCAAGCAAAATTAAAAAAGCCTACTCTCACCTTCCCCTGCTACTCCGTTCCAGAATGTGGTCTCCCTGGTTTCTGTTTACCATTGCTTCCCTTCCACATGGAACGTCATATGCCTTTGCTTAGAGTTCTGTTCAGAGCTGTTTGCTTCTAAACCGTGATGTAAGTGAAGTGGCACATCATTGCCGTACCATTTAGAAGGCAAAGAATGGTAAGCAGAAGGACTGGGGAGACCTGGTGCTGGACCAGAGGAACAGAGGAAGGTGATTATAGGCTTTTTTAGATTTTGTTTAGCATGGACTGACTATATTTTATTTAAACCACTTTAACCAGTAAAGTTGTATCTTCTGACACAATTCATTCCCAAGACAATTTCTCTGACGATGCCCCTAGCCTTACAAATGGCTGAAGCGAAAAGTGCAGTATTGTGCCCCCAATGTTGTACAATGCCATTGGTGAAAATCTTCATTTCAGAAATAAATTTCTTGCAAATTAATATGATTTACATAAATCCTATTCACATGCTTTGGAGAAATATGCTATCCTCAAGAATAACTACAGATCCTCAAACAAACACAGACATAGACCAGACCTACTAAACTAACACAAACCAAACATTAGACCCAAAACAAATAAACATAAAAAAGAGAATAAAGCACAGACCCCGGAGTAAATATGGAAATATAGACAAGATACCTTTGAGTTACAAGACCCCAAAATTCTACATTATTGAAATTATTACTGCTGCCAATCAAACAGAGCCAACCAAATAAGACTGGTGGGGACTGACAACAGCATCAGTGCTAGAGCCACAGAAGATTTAACAGATATTACATGTGCAGTATCCATATAACCATAATAAAATAATATAATAAAATAATACGATAATAGCAGATACTGGGTATTATCTCCAGAATATAGGACTAGAGAAGTGGTAATGTGTGTTCAGGGCTGTTCAAGGTGCGGCAAGGCGGGCAATCTCCCAGGGTGCAAGGGCGCCACTCACCAGAGAGGGCACCGCGCCCGCCCGTCTCTCCCGCCAATCTCTTTGACTGCACGACCGTTTTACAACAGCCACGCAGAGTTAGCAGCCGCCACTAGCTGTGCAGCTTCTCTTACAGGGGGATACTATCTGGCTACAGGGGTCATCTACCTGGCTACAGGGGACTACTACTTGCCTACAGAGGGCTACTACCCGGCTCGAGTGGGCAATTACCTGGCAATAGGGGGCTACTACCTGGCTACCCTGGGCAACTATCTGGCTACCTGAGGCTACTACCTGGCTACACTGGGCAACAATTTGGTTACAGGGGGCAACTACCTGGCTACAGGGGCCATATATCTACCTACAGGGGACATATAACTACCTACAGGGGCCTATATAGCTACCTAATAGGGATCTATATTTCTCCTTATTGGAGGGCCTATATAACTAGCTATCTACTTAATAGGGGACCAAGATACCTAACTATTGGGGGACAAATAAGTCTACCTACCTAATGGGGTGCTAGACACCTACCTAATTGAGGACGGCCTACCTAGTTTGGGGTGTACCTACATACTGTCTGAAGGAATTTAATTACTTCCTATATTGGTATACAAAATAAGACTAAAACTTGGTGCACAAATGGGAGCCCCGTAGCAGGTTTGGGGCACTTTTAGTGTTTAGGGCACAAGGGGGTAATTATTACCATTTGGGGCACTATAGATGGGGAGTTTGTGTAGAGAAGCACTGATAAAGTGAGGAGTCTAAGATGTTTGTTTTGTAAAGTCTACAGTGAAGAGTTGTGGCCAGGAGAAGACGTCATGGAGGTCTGGGAAAATGGGTATTACCTCCAACATACAGGAATATAGAAGTGGTACTGTATGGTGTACAAATACATAGAATAATAGCAGATGCTAGGTATTATCTCCAGCATATAGGAGCAGAGAAGTGGTACTGTGTGTTATCCATTTATACAGAATAATAGCAGATACTCAGTATTACCTCCAGCATACAGGACTAGAGAAGTGGTACTGTGTAATGTGCATATATACAGAATAATAGATACTAAGGGCGACATATATGAAACCTGGTGCCAACACGCCAGTTTTAAATCGCTTTAGTGGAGTGTAGAATGTACCAGTATGTATGAAAGTGTCTCATAGCACTTTATACATGTGTTCCGTTCTACAGCAAAATTTGTCTCAGCCATACCACTCTGAAATTCGTATGAATTTGTATGACAGTTATGCACTAAACTTTGGCACATTTGTATGTCTCGCACCAAACTTTGACACAATCATATGATTCTGGCGTAACGCGCCTTCCTCAAATTTGGTGCATTCATAAGTGTTGTGTCTGGTGTAGAAGGCACCAAGTTTGGGCATAAGACTGTTCATACATCTATAGAATAGGGCCACAACCGATTTATGGCTGCAAAGCATGGCAATAAACTGGCGCAGCTCTGTTCATACATGTCGTCCTAAGTATTACCTCAAGCATATAGGACTAGAGAAGTGATACTGAACAGTATCCATATATGCAGAATAATAGCAGATACTTGAGATTACCTCCAGCTTACAAAAATAAAGAAGTGGTACTGTGTGATGTCCGTATATACAGAGTAATAGCAAAAACTGGGTATTACCTCCAGCAAACAGGAATAGAGAATTGGTACTGTGAATAAATACATAGAATAATAGCAGATGCTGTGTATTACCTCCAGCATACAGGCTAGAGAAGTAGGACTGAGCAATGTCAATATATGCTGATTAAGAACAGATGCTAGGAATTACCTCCGGCATATAGGACTAGAGAAGTGGTAGTATGTGGTGTCCATATATTGTATATAAAATAATAGCAGATACTCGGTATGACCTCTAGCATCTAGGACTAGAGAAGAGGTTCTGTGTGATGTCCATATATAGAGAATAATAACAGATACTGGGTATTACCCCCAGCATAAAGGACTAGAGAAGTGGTACTGAGCAATGTCCATATACGGCATACAGAATAATAGCAACTACTCAGTATTACCTCTAGTATACAGGATTAGAGAAGAGATACTGTGTGATGTCCATATATACAGAATATTAGTAGATGCTGGGTATTGCTTCCAGCATAAAGGACTAGAGAAGTGGTAGTATGTGGTGTCCATATACTTTATACAGAATAATAGCAGATACTCAGTGTTACCTCTAGCATACAGGACTAGTGAAGTGGTACTGTGTGGTGTCCATATATACAGAATAATGTTGATACTAGGTATTACCTCCAGCATACAGGACTATAGAAGTGGTAATAGGCAATATCCACATAAGGCTGGTTTCACATATATGTTTGTACACTAGATTTTTATGCATGTTATTTGTGGGTTACAATAACATAGACTATTACTAGGCTATTACACTATTCTGTGCTACAAATAAAATACATAAACTATATCTGGTTAGTAATGGAAGCGTCTGATAGATGCCTCTCTATTACTATCACTCAGGCTTGGTGTCAGCCAGTGGTGGCTTTTGTCACCCGCAAGGCTGATACTATTCCTGTGTTAGTATTACCCCAGAACCCAATGCAAGAGGGGAACTGGTAAGAGCTAGGTTTCCATCAGAAGCAGACTCTCTAATGGTCCACTTCTGGGACAGCTAAGGACTGTTATTATTAGAGTGGGAAAGGTCCATTATCAATGAACCTTTCCATTTTGATAGTAGAAAGCTACAGCTGTCGGTTTAATCTTACCTGGTTATGGAAAATGTAGGAACCCAGCATCGTTTATTTAAAAAAAAAATCATTCATTGAGAATCCAAAAATGGACTACTACTGTAATCATTATAGTGGATGTCTATGTTTAGATTCTCAACAAATAAATAATTTTTAGAAAAAAGATGACGTGGGTCTCCCCCATTTATCATAACCAGCCAAAGTAAAACTGACAGATGCAGCCTGATACTACTAGAATGGGAAGGTCCATTGATACTGGTCTCTTATCACTCTAAAAATACCAGACTGCAGCCACCCAAGAAGTGGACATGGGGTTAGACTCAGCCTTGAGGTGACAAAAACCACCGCTTGCTGAAACCAAACCCAAGCAATAGTAATGGAGAGACGTCTATCAGATGCCTCCATTATTAACACTGGAATTAAATGGAAGAAAAAACAGACACAAATTGCACAAAACTTGTATTTAAGTAAACACTCCCCAACAACAGCCCTCTTTAACCATTTTATTTAAAAAACATAGATCCAAGGTTCTTCCTAATACCCTTGGTGCATTGGGTATCGGGGTAATAGTGACTCTGGGTTAGTGTCAGCCTTGTGGTGACAAAAAACACCACTGGTTGAAGCCAAGCGTGAGCAATGATAATGGAGAGTTGTCTGTCAGATACCTCCATTACTAACACTGGAATAAATTGGCGGGAAAAAATGACACAAACGCACAAAAAAACTTTTATTTGAATAAACACTCATGACAACAACCCTCTTTCACCATTTTATTATTGAAATAAATCCAATGCTGATGTGACATAGTCCATAGGGTAAACCTGAATAAAATTAAAAACATTACATAAACTATGACAGTGCTAAACTCCTTCTCCTGCACCCCCCTGAAGATCATACCTTTGACAGATCTTCTGGGCGTGCAGAGTACAGAGGTCAACCTGATGGTGATAGTGTGGACAGGATGCAGAAGAAAAGGGAAAGAGAACAAGTCCGGTCATAAAAGATGTCTCAGGTGAGTCCCTAGATGTAACTGCACTGTAATCACTTAAATGGCTGCAGAGCCTGGGTACACTGGTATCTATAACTATATGGTCAATGTATGGTAGAAATATTGGTATAAGTTTAGGTTCAAGCACAGTTTGGAGGCATCTCCCAGTTCTAGATGTTGAATAGTCTATCCAATGTCCAGGAAAGCTGGGTGATGCCAAACCCCTCAATTAGCTTTCTTCTAGAGCCGTTACACAGTTGGGTATAGTGGGCATGACTTGGTTTGATATAAAAAGGGCGTGGTCTATACACAGTTTTAGGGCTGTGCCTTTGGTTCCCACAGCCAAATTCCCGTATTGCCACTTTCAAAATTTGGCCCAAGTATAATTTTGGGTTATTTTTAAAGAGGGGGGAATTAAAAGGATCCACCTGGGGAGGAAAGAAATATAAAATAATATACATACCCCCAAAAAAATGCATCTTTACTTCCTCCTCTAAAAAAATTTTTAAATACCCTTCCCCCTCTTTGTATAAAATCATGGGATTTTCCCTCCCCCCACTAGGGAAATCCCCCCTAGGTAAGGGATAAATATCTTACATTGTAAAAAAAACTTTTTGTTTCTGAAAGCGGGGAATGTCCCTTTTTTAGGAAAACATAACCAAAATTATTTCAGTTTTGTGTGTTTTTTTGTGGGTAATTTTTACTTTTTTTGTACATACAGATCTTCCCAAAGCCTGGTCAAAATTTTTTTGAGGGGTTTTCCCCCGAAAAGTAGCCATAATTAAATAAACAATTTGAATAGGAACCCCCGTGCCAAATAAAAAAAGTGTTTGAAAAAATTTTTTCAGATATTTACTACCCCAAAGAAGTGAAAAAGGAAAAAAGGTTTCCCCAAAAAAGGTTTTTAAATGTATTTTGGGCCCCCCCAGTATGAAAGTGGTAGGTAATACCCCCCCCCCCCCCCCTTACGGTAGGTTTGATAGGATATAGGTCTCCCCCAAAATTTTTGGGGTAGGGGTGGGGGAAGGCCCCCCATTTGAAAAATAGGTATTTTGGGTTTCCCCTAGAAAAGTTTTTGGGTTTTTACATATTTTGGCCCCCCCAGTTTTTGGGCAAAAAAATGGGGCTCCTCAATGAAGGTAAAATTTATAGCTCCCCAGAGGTTGGTATTTAAATTTTAGGCCCCCCCAAAAAAAGTAGGGTTTTATGCCCCCTCAGGGGTTTTAAAAGAAATTTAGCCCTCCCCATTATGTGGGGAAAGGTATTGCCCCCCCAGTAAAATCATGGGGCCCCAAGTCTATAGGTAGGTCTATATATCCCCCAGTAAATTATAGGGCTCCCCAGTCTGAAGGTAGGTCTATATGTCCCCCAATAGCTTATAGGGCTTTCCAGTCTGTGGGCAGGTATAGATGTCCCCCAATATGTTATAGGGCCCCCCCAGTATGTAGGTAGGTATAGATGTCCTCCTAATAGTTTATAGGGCTCCCCAAACTGTAGGTTTGTCTATAAGTCGCCCAGTAAGTTATACCCCGCCAGTATGTATGGATGTATAGATGTCCACCAGTATGTTATCGGGATCCACTGTAAGTGGTTTGGCATAGATTTCCCCAGTATGTGATAGGGCTCCCCAGTCTGTAGTTAGGTATAGATATCCCCAGTAGGTTATAGGACCCTCCAGTTTATAGGTACGCATAGATGTCTCTCAGTAGGTTATAGGACCCCCCCCCCCAGTCTATAGATAGGTATAGATGTCCACCAGTAGGCTATACGCCCTGCCTCCCAGTATGTAGGTAGGTAGAGATGTCTTCCAGTTGGTCTATAGGGAAGATTAAAAATAAAAAAAACTAATAATACTCACTTCTTCCCATTCCCCTGATGAAGCTCTCGCTGCTCTCGCATGCCGCCTGTGCTGTATACTCCTACTTAAGAACCATTGGAGTACTCTATGGGGCAGAGAGCTCTCGCTTTAAAGTGTATGCATGTCCAGAGGACACGCATACAGTTGAAAAGACCGCGGGCACTCCGGACCCATGTCAATAACCCAGAACCCAGCAGGCACATTTTCAGCTCAGAACAGCAGCAGTTTTATCCGGGCTACCTAGCAACCTAGGGAGGCATCCCCTCCTAAACAGGACTCTTCTGAAGCTGGTGTCTGGCTCAGCCGGAGTGACATCATTACGCAACTCTTGTCATGCAGAAATTGGGGGAGTATGAGTGGCTGGAAAGGTTGGGTTTGCAAAGTAAGTTTTTTATTTTTAATTATTCCCTAATGACTAACAAGCAGTTAAAATTGTTGGAACACCATTACGTTGTGCTGTCATAATAAGGGTCCAGTACTGCAGTTCAGCTATGTCCCAAAAAAGTTCTTTCAAATGTGAATGCACATGGAAATTGTCTTCCACTTAATATTGCTGCTGTAAATGTAAAAGGGTTACCACATTAGGTACCATACATTTTCATATATACTTGAATTTTAATTACCTTAACAGTAATATTCGTTGGGGAGCCCCATTCAATACAATTCATTAAAAGTGAATAACACATAATCCTTAATACTGCTTTGTTAAAATTCTGAAAAAGTACATATAATTAATATTCAGTTCATTTGCATATGTAAATTACAGTCATGTTTCTTATATTACTCAATCTCCTTACAATCCTATAAATTGCAAATGTAAATGGGATATTTTACAGGTAATTAAGGATAAGTTATGACTGAAACAACCTAATTAGGTCTAATGTGCATGAGGAAATTAACTAAATGAAAAACTCTAATCTGATATATTTGGCCTGCAATATAAAGTCACAAAAACAAAAGTGGATGGAAATTGAAATTGCTCTCAATCTTATGATCCTTAATAAGTGAATACAGCATGAAATAACGATAGTAAATGATAAATATGTTACAATTTATATGATAATTATAACAGTAATTGGTGTAAATGTTGAAATTTCTCTTTTTTATTGTAAATTTATTGCTGTGTGGAGTCGGCAGAAATGTAATATACATTATTTAGAGTATTTAAAGGTGTTTTTTATATTTTAGCTGCAAATGTACATCAATATTAGAGTAATATTAAATATATAATAAAAACACCTTTTCAATGTGTATTGATTTGATTGCCCCTTATAAGTGACATGAGACAGAGGTAATTTAATAAAGGGTATATTAAAAAATGATCACATTCATCAGAAAAAGAATATTTAGGTGGAGCACTGTGAGCAGCTACTAGTTAACTTGCTGTTTTCTGCTAATTATCATTGCCAAAAGTAATTTTTGTAATTCTGATTGGCCAAACGCAACTTTTAGACAGGATTCTGCTTGCATTGCTTTTTCCAAATGTTCTTTACAGCTGGATGCTAGGTACAGTATAAGTTTCAGCCTCAGTATCAGGTTTTGATAGCTTTAGTTTCCTTAAGAAAACAGAGATCTATCTATTTAAAATAAAACATTTTCTTGGCTTCAATCTCTGATGATGGTGGTTCATGGAGGTTCTCTTGTACTATTGGTGCTGTTAGTGTTGGTATTGGTGCTCCCTTACAAGTGTTAATGGTGACTATGTCACTGTTTATGGGGACAATCCATCACATAAGGGCATATAACCCCTTATCGACATATGATAAAACTGTAAGTCAAAGAAGTATGAAACGGGCTGCAGGTGTTACAGTTGTCACTTGCCTTCAGCAACCTGGACCACAGTAACTCTGATCCCTAATTAACCACGTAGATGCCTCGGTTAATGTGACTGTCGCATATAGGAGGGAGCACCCCTTCTTTCACCACAGGGAAGTTGACCCTACCACTACTGTACATGAAAATATTACCTGCCTCTCGGACATAAATGCGTCCATTTTACCACGTAACACAGTGTGAAAAACCACCTCTGTCTCATACATCTATTTGTCCCACACGTTTGTCTATCTTTTGTCTGTCTGTTCATCTCACACATTTGTCACAGTTTAACTTATCATAGACACATGACTAAGTAGCTCCATCCATATCTCCCTTAGCCCCCCCCCCCCACCCACATAAAATATCTGCCTCCACGTTTCCCAAGGTCACATATATCACCACTTTCTAAAATAAACACCACAATAAACACAGTCAAGAAAATAAAAGTGAAACCCTCTAATCATGGGGTTAGGGACAGGTGTGCACTCACTTTTACAATTAGGGACAAGTGTAAACTGCCACTGTAGAAGTGCTGATACAACCTACAACATCACATATAGAGACCACAGAGTGGTAGACACCAGCTCAGGTCGCATCACATCACAATGACTACAGCACTGATCCAATATAGAAGCGAAATAACTCCTGACATCCAGGGACTCACAGAAGATGTCTCATCTGATGAGTCATTCATTTTCCTTTTTCTTCTCCATCTAGTCCAGGCCAACATGATGACTTCTTCCGGAGATAGTTAGGGCCCCAGTTAGGTAGGCTGTAGTTAGTTAGGGACCAAGTTAGGTAGACTGTAGGTAGTTTGGGCCCCAGTTCGGTAGGCTGTAGGCAGTTAGGGACCTAGTTAGGTAGACTGTAGGCAGTTAGGGTCCGGTTAGGTAGAATGTAGGTAGTTACTGCCTTTCGTTAGGTAGGCTGTAGATAGTTAGGGCCCCAGTTAGGTAGGCTGTAGGTAGCTACGGACCAAGTTAGGTAGGCTGTAGGTAGGTAAGGCCCCAGTTAGGTAGGCTGTAGGCAGTTATGTCCTCAGTTTGGTAGGCTGTAGGCAGTTAGGGCCTCAGTTATGTAGACTATAGATAGTTCGAGCCCCAGTTAGGTAGGATGTAGATAGTTAGGGCCTCAGTTAGGTAGGCTGTAGGCAGTTAGTGGTCTAATTAGGTAGACTGTAGGCAGTTAGGGCCCTGTTTAGGTAGGCTGTAAGTAGTTAGGTCCTCAGTTAGGTAGGTTGTAGATAGTTAGGGCCCAAGTAAAGTAGGCTGTATGTAGTTTGAGACCTAGTTAGGTATACTGTAGGCTGTTTGGGCCCCATTAGATAAGCTGGAGGTAGTTAGAGCCCCGTTAAATAGGATGGAGATAGTTAGGGCCCCATTAGGTAGGCTGGAGGTAGTTAGGGCCCCATTAGGTAGTCTGGAAGTAGTTAGAGAACCATTAGACATGCTGGAGGTAGTTAGGGCCCCATTACTAATAAAAAAGGAGAATAAAAAAATAAACTTACCTCTCTACCACTCCAGCGTTGCAACAAGTGGCCGGACGGATTCTAGTGAAGTCTGGCGGCGATGATGAGAAGATGTGATGTCAACGGGCTGCCTATATCACCAGTAGAGGCCGATGCCTAGTAGGGTTAAGGCCTAAGGCCTTAGGCCTCCCATGGTGAAAAGTGGACCAGTGGCACTGTGCTCTGCTATTGCTGCACAGTCCTGGGAATCGACAACATTAGCCCTGCCTCTGAAGGCTTGGGGCGCAGAGCCCAGGCGTTCTCAGGCAGGATGCGGTGGCCGGGCCCCAGGTGACACTGCGGCACCTCCGGGGCCCACCGGACCTCAGGACCCACCAGGGACTTTACTGACTCCCTAGTGGGCTAGTTTGAGCCTGAGTGCAAAGTACAAATGGAATTGCTGTGCGAATCACAACACACACACACACTGTGAGGAAAAGACAAACAATTAATACAGTGTGCAGAAGGTTACTAACAAAAGCAATCATATTCCCTACTTTAATTGGAAAGGTAAATCCCCTACAGATACACACGTAGACAAAATTGTGGGTACCCTTCCGTTAAAGAAAGAAAAATCAATGGTCACTAAAATAACTTGAAACTGACAAAAGTAATCTATAAAAGTAGACAGAAATTCAACTAATGAAAATCTTGCACTACTTTTAAATTGTGGCTCAACCCAAGCACTTGAAAAAACAAACCAATGAAACTAGTTAGGACAAAAATGATGGTACCCAGAACTTAATATTTGTTTCACAACCTTTTGAGGCAATCCCTGCAAACAATTTTTTGTAACTCTCAATGAGATCTTTGCACCTGTCCACAGGTATTTTGGCCCACTCCTCAGGAGAAAACTGTTCCAGTTGTCTGAGGTTTGAAGGGGGCCTTCTGCAGACTCCATGGGCCTCATGTATGAAAACTGTCTAGATCTAAGACTTTCTTTTTTTGCATATAGAAACCAATCAGAGCTCCCCTTTCATTTCATATAGTGCTCCGAAAAAAAGAAAGGTTGCTGTGGGCTACAAGGAAAGACCTAGACAGTTTTCATACATGTCCCCTATGTTTCAGATGTTCAATAAGATTTAGATCAAGGCTAATAGAAGGGCACTTCAGAATAGTCCAGTGTTTTGCTCTTAGCCATTCTCAAATGTTTTGAGCTGTTTGTTTTGGGTAATTGTCCTATTGGATGACCCATGGCCTGGGACTAAGACCAATCTTTCTGATACTGGGCAGCACATTTCCCTCCAGAATGCCTTGATAGACTTGAGATTTCATTGTACTCTACACAGATACAAGACACCCTGTGCCAGATGCAGCAAAGCAGCCACAAAATATAACCAGTGCTTCTCCATGTTTTATAGTATGTACAATATTCTTTTCAATGCATGCTTCATTTTTGCATTTGTGAATATAGAGCTAACATGAGTTGCCAAAGTTCCAGTTTTGTCTTATCTGCCCAAAAGACATTCTCTCAGAAGCTTTGTAGCTTTTTAATATATTCATTAAGGACCTAACAGAAGGATTGCACCATAGAAAATCAATCTTGCAGACAAAACTGAGCTCTGTAAAGTAATCAACACAATATGTTCTATTACAAAGGGATCTGGATAAGTTGGAGGCCCATTTGAATATTATGTGCATTATTGGCTGTAACCCAGCATGGTGTACCTGTATGAATGGCGTTACCCTTTGTATTACCTTATCTATATGCAATTTCATTGGTATTGTTGCATTTCTTCAGTCTCCCTCTGTGTTATACTATGGTTTTTTGCATGCTGGTGTGAACTGGTATCTAGAGCATTTGCTCATTAATGGCCGGCACCTGCTATATGTTTCCCATGCAACATATGGGCCAGAGACGCCTGCTGCTGGGATTCAGTGTATCTTTCAGCCATCGAGCAGTAATTGTAGCTTTGTATTTTTTTGGTGATTTATGTCCCATTTTTTTCTGTGGTTTTATTTTTAATAGTATAGGGAGTCACAAGAAATGAGGAGCCTTACCGGGGCTTGTGAGCTTGCGTATCAACTACCGTATCAACTAATATCTCATATTTGATATTTTTCCAGTATGTTATCATTTTTTGCCCTAAAACACTGGGGAGCTTAAAGTATAGGTATTTTGTGCAGGACATCCTTTATGTGCTGGGCAACCTGCTCATTTGAATATTATGGCCGTTATTGGCTGTAACCCAGCATGGTGTACCTGTATGATTGGCGTTACCCTTTGTATCGCCTTACCTATATGCAATTTCATCGGTATTGTTGCATTTGTGCAGTCTCTCTATGTGTTATACTGTGGCTTTTTGCATGCTGGTGTGAACTGGTATCTAGAGCATTTGCTCATTTATGACCGGCACCTGCTATATCTTTCCCATGCAGCATATGGGCCAGACACGCCTACTGCTGGGATTCAGTGTATCTTCCAGCCATCGAGCAGTAATTGTAGCTTTGTTTTTGTTTTTTTATACAATACAAAGAAAACCAAAAGCCTAAACATATAAGTTATCAATTTGACTGTACTAACCTTATATATCAATTTAACTGGGAATGTGAATTTTGAATAGAATAACACTAGATGGGAAGGTCAGGGGAGAAAAAAAGTTATTGTAAGCATATGGCTCAGTTTATTCTGCCGAAATATTTGTATGTTATAGGTTTGCATGACATGACAAGGACTACAAAGCAGTCCTGACTCTCCAACCTAATCAGCCCAATATTGTGCGGAAAATAGCATCAAACAATATACCACCATCTATCCCCACCCCCATTACTACTCCCTTAAATATGTAATCCATACAACAGAGGGAAAAAAAAGAAGGAAAACATAAACACAACTAATCATGCTGCACCCTGTGAATTAATTTTATCACACATTCTACCGACTGAAGTTAACTATGTTATACAACTAAGCCCCTGAAATTAATTATATCACACTGTAACCACTGAAGTTATTATATTAAATCCAAGGTATATAAGGTATGTTCATTGCATGGGTCAGACCTGAGATTTAGTAACATTGCATTTCAGTTGAGTGGTGCTGCTTGGTCTTTTTCCTCTTTTTGGACTACATTTATGTGGGGGTCAATGAGAGTGAGGGGCTTACTGTAAAAATCCTTGGTGGAGAGTGATGGAAGAGTTAATGCTGCATACCTGGTGGTCTAGAGCAGTAAAAGTTAGTACAAGCATCTGTGGTGGTCTAGGGTCCCGAGGGAGTAAATGTAATGAACCCTAGGGAAGGGCAGTCAAAGGATTAAGGCTACATACCTAGGGTCTTGTAATTACTCACCTCTCCATGCTCCAGCATTGCTTCCTGTTTCTTTACAGCACTGATCAAAGAGATGAGTGCAAAAAGGTACATAACTATACCGAATGGCTTCAACATTCTGCCTGATCCTTACAGGGGCAGTCAGCCTGAGGCAGGTGGATCACTGACTCACCTGGCCCACCGGGAATCTGCTTGATAGGGTAGATTACCAGTCCAGGCCTGCTGGTGTGTAATAAAAAACTGCATTTGTAAAAAAAAATGTGTTTAATCTTCACACTTGTTGGCGGGCCAGCCATTTGCACATATACTTCTATAAGACTTGTCAGCTAATAGAGCAATCTATTAAATATAGCTAAATAGGGTTAAATGAACATTATACCCTCCACATCCTCCTAAGTGACATGATAGAGTGGAAAGCATCTTCTGTTGACGAGAAGGGTAAAATAGCATAAATAGTGGACTGAGCAAGCACCCCGTAATGAGTATTACCCTCCTTAGAAAGTTTGTCACCAAATTGTAGGACTGTAATATCCTTTTCACTGTTGTGTTTCCTGTTAACTCACGTTAATTTACATGATGTTTCCAAATGGGGACTGTTAAATTTTTAAAAAATTTATCATATTTTTATGTTTAGGTATAATTGTTACTGTTTGGGGTTAAACACCCTGATGTGGGCAAGCCCACCTTACCAAACCCCATACTCAAAGATAGATGCTGATGGGCCGATGGGCATTCCCCGTGGTGCACATTCCTTATCTATGAAAGTTGTTTATTTTGGGTGAACAAATGAAACTGGTTGTCTGCCTCAATCGCAATAAAAGAAAGTTTTCCTTTTTTAATACAGTTGCATTAAAATGCTCAGATGACATTCTATAGGTATACTATGTTGGCATATATGTCAAAAGTTTTCTCAGTGTATATCTTGGCAGCATAGCATGGAGGGACTCATACCTTAGACATACAGAAAACATGTACATAGTTGCACAGAATTATAAAAGCACTCATACAGCTACACTGTACCTTATGTATCACCAATTTCGAGCAAAGACATGCTAAGGATTTAATCTGTATGAATTTAACCCTGAAAAACCTTGTGGCATGTTCTATTGAATGCTTTTGTTATCGAGGGGATCTGCCAATAGCATTGCTTTAGTGAAAAATTTTTTTAAAAACACAGCAAAAACAGTGTACAAAA
>JAODAL010048688.1:0-28792 GCA_025379985.1 Phyllomedusa bahiana | reverse complement strand
CGGGGGCCCCAGGCGGGGTATAGTAAAAATGACAGTGAAACAAAAAAGGGTTTGGTTTGGGAAAGTCTCCTTTCTGGGCCCCACTTTTTTAAAGGGTGGGGGTTCATGCAGGTTTGGGGCTCATGCTGGGGCCCCCAGGCCCAGGTATAGTCAATTTTTCCAGTGAAATAAAAGGGTGGTTAAAAGACTTTTTTCCACCCATTTTTTAAAAATTGGGGGGGCAGGGGGGGGTTTTGGGGCTCTGCTGGGGCCCCGGGACAGGTATAGTCAATGTCCAGTAAAACTTTAAAATTGGGGGGTTAAAAAGTCTCCTTTCTCCGGCATTTTTTAAAAAATGTGGGGGTCTTTGAAGGTTTGGGGGCTCATGTTTTGGGGCCCCAGGACGGGGTATAGTCAATGTCCAGTGAAACAAAAATTGGTGGTTGAAAGACCCCTTTTTTCGGAAATTTTTTTTTAAAATGTGGGGGTCATGCAGGTTTTGGGGTTATGCTGGGGCCCCAGGAAAGGTATAGTAAATTGTCCAGTAAAAAACAAAAATTGGTGGGGGAAAGTCTCCTTTCCCCGGCCCTTTTTTTTAAATTTTGGGGGTATGCGGGGTTTGGGGCTCATGCTGGGGTTCCGGGGGCCGGGATTTTTCAATGCCCGGGGTTAAAGGATTTTGGGGGTTTAAAATTCTTACTGCCTTCTGGGTTTTTTAAATTTTGTGGGTGTTTTGCGGGTTTTAAAGGGTCAGGTTGTGGTAAAGCAGGGTTAGTGAATGGTCTGTAAATTTTTTTCCCTGGGATTTTAAACCTAAGTGTGTTGCCTAAGATGTAGCACGTTCCTTTTTGTCTGTTGTGGATGTTTTTTTTTCGTTTTTCCAGCCGGGGTTTGGGTGTAATAATTGAAGGTGTTTTTGCTCCCCCATAGACTTTAAGGGTTTAATCCCCTCTTTAATCATGCTCACTATCGAAAAACCTTATCGTTTGCGGGCCGAAATCGACTATCAAACGTCTCGATAGCCAACGAAAATCGCTAAAACATTTAGTCTTAAACTAAGAGCCCATTTGGCTGTTGAGCTTTCTGGCAGCCCCAAAAGGGTAAATGGCGCCCATGTGGAATTTGGTTTCATTCATCTTTTTCCCAAAGGTTTTTTTTTTTTCACCCAAAAATTGGGGGGAGGGAAGGGGTTTTTGGGTGATTAATCTTAACTTTTTTAAATAAAGGGGTACTGCAGCTTCAGTCGAGCTTTCTACAAAAAATCCCGGGGGGTATGGGGTTCATAAAAACTTGGTGACGGACCCTTTTTTTCCCTAAAATTCCCCATCTAAACCCCCTCCCTTTGTAATAAAATCTTTTATCCTTTTAGATTTTGCTAAAACCATTTTGATCTTTTTATCCCAAATTTCTTTTAAAATTTTTCGGGTTATCCGGAAATATTCCAAATTTTCCTCCAGACTGTGACATAAATAATTTCCTCGTCTCTAAAGCTTTCCCCCGCTAATTTAGAAAAACGAAACTTACCTATATCCTTAGCAGAGGTAGAACATGCCATTCATCATAGTAAACAAATAAAGCCCTGGACCTGATGGCATTACAGACAAGTGTTATCGTTTGTTCTCAGATATTCTTTCTACCCATTTAGTTGACTTATGGAATGAAATTGCCATCTCCCATCATCCCTCAAAGGAACTCTTACTAGCCAATGTCACAACAATCCCGAAACCCGGTAAACCTACTGACAACACAGGGAACTATAGGCCAATCTCATTCTTGACTACAGACATTAAGATTCCACCTCCAAGTTCTCAACTATGTTAAAATGGGAAAAGGAATTATCCTCCCAATTCTCTAAAGATCAATGGGCAAAAGCACAAACCATCTATCTCTTCTTCTTTATCTAAATGTATAAACCATAAAGAAACAATGTCACTTTATGGTTTATATATATATACAGTGGTATTTACTCCCTGCGGTGGTATTTACCCCCCAAGGATAGCTAAGATGTTCTATGAATCCTCAGATCTATGTTGGAAGAGGTGCGGCCAACAAGACAACATGCTGCATGTCTGGTGGAGTAGTCCAGACATTCGAAAATTTTCTTCTCTTAGAAATTACTAATCTCTCCTTTACTTGGACTCCTGAAATTCCTACCATCCCTCCACACAATTCTTTTTCCTACTCTTATAGCAGCCAGAACAGATATTGCATTTAATTAGAAAGAACCTAAGACCCCCTCTATAATTGAGGTTATCAGAAGAATTAATCTCAATTGTACCTGTGAAATGAAGTTAATTGACCCGTCATATGACTGTAATAAGAGTAAATCTTTATGGAATCTATGGCTATCTTCTAGTTAATGTGCATCTACTGTAGTATGATAATTTTTTGTTCCACCTCGTAAAAGCATTATTATTTAATAAAATGTATGTCCTACTATCCACAACTGTGATTTTCGGTTATTTGGTTACCTGTCCTTTTTGTGATAGTATGTTCTTCTATTGTTTTCATGATATCTTTCAGTTTGTATTATTTGTCAACTGCTCTATTCTTTAATAAAGGAATGTTTAATGGTTGTTGGATCTTCCGATTTTGTTACTTTGCAGTAACCTAGGCACACACTGGTTAAATCCCATTCACATGTGTGGATTAGATTAGCTATAGAAATTTCTGCACCATTCTGTTGCATTTTCAGTTCAACAGTTTAAATTACATGGCTACAGGAATTCCCTTCTTGGAGAAGTATTTTGTCATTTGAATATAACGTTTTATACAGCTAATAATTTTAGTTACCTTGCAGATATCAATTCTATTTAGAGGTGTCCTCAAAATCACATCCTACAATTTTATTTTAGCCAATAGAGCAAGATCTAATTGGAGAAAACTAAAACACTTTCTAAGTAATGAAATGATATCATAATAATTGACACAATAGATGTACCGTTATGTTGTCAAATGGAATATAAATAAATCTTCATAGGAATTGGTCTTTCAGTCCACTTTGTCTTTTTCAGGACATTATTATTATTATTATTATTATTATTTATTTTAAAGCGCCATTGATTCCAGGGCGCTGTACATTCGAGGGGGTTACATACATTACATAAGTCAAACGAGTACAGTGATAAGGGATAATGACAATTGGCACGACAGAGGGAGAGAGGACCCTACCCGCGAGGGCTTACAATCTACAAGGAGGGGGAAAGAGACAGGAGGTGAGGGGCAGACATGTCTGTGGAGGAAGTAGTGACAAGTTTAGTGAAGGTTATAGGCAAGCCTGAAGAAATGGGTTTTCAGGTTGCTTTTGAAGCTGGTGAAAGTGGAGGAGAGTCTGATGTGTTGGGGCAGTGAGTTCCAGAGTGTGGGTGAAGCACGGGAGAAGTATTGGAGACGGTTGTGTGAGGAGCTGATGAGGGGAGAGCAGAGGAGAAGGTCCTGTGAGGAGCGGAGAGTGCGTGGGGGGAGATATTTGGAAATTAGGACAGAGATGTATGGAGGGCAGAGGTCATGGAGAGCCTTGTAGGTCATGGTTAGTAGCTTGAATGAATTCGCTGGGCAATGGGAAGCCAGTGAAGGGATTGGCAGAGAGGAGAGGCAGAGGAGTAGCGAGGAGAGAGGTGGATAAGACGGGCAGCAGAGTTAAGGATGGATTGGAGGGGAGCGAGGGTGCTAGCTGGGAGGCCAGCGAAGGATGTTGCAGTAGTCTAGGTGGGAGATGACAAGGGCATGGACCAGCATTTTTGTAGTGTCATAGCCGAGGAACGAGCGGATGCGAGAGATGTTTTTCAGGTGGAGGCGGCAGGCAGAGGTGAGGGTTTGGATGTGTGGTTTGAAAGATAAAGCAGAGTCTAGGATTACCCCAAGACAGCGGACTTGTGGGACCGGTGAAAGTGTAGAGCCGTTGACTGTAATAGAGAGATCAGGGCAGGGGTAGAGTTGGATGGTGGAAAGATGATGAGTTCTGTTTTCTCCACATTTAGTTTTAGGAGACGTGATGAGAAGAAGGAGGAAATGGAGGACAGACAGTGGGATCCGGGAGAGTAGAGAAGTGACATCTGGGCCAGAGATGTAGAGTTGGGTATCATCAGCATACAGGTGGTAATGAAAGCCATGTGAGGCTATGAGCTGACCGAGGCCAAGGGTGTAGATAGAGAAGAGTAGTGGACCCAGGACTGACCCTTGGGGGACACCAACAGAGAGTGGCCGGGGGGAGGAGGTGGAGCAAGAATGAGAGACGCTGAAAGTCCGATCAGTGAGGTACGAGGAGATCCAGGAAAGAGCCAAGTCCGTGATGCTGAGGGAGGAGAGGATTTGTAGCAGGAGGGAATGGTCGACAGTGTCAAAGGCAGAGGACAGGTCCAAGAGGAGGAGCACAGAGTAGTGGCATGAGGCTTTAGCAGTTACTAGATCATTAGTGACTTTGGTTAGGGCAGTTTCGGTAGAGTGGTGGGGTCGAAAACCAGATTGTAGTGGGTCAAGAAGAGAGTTGGAGGAGAGGTGGGAGGACAGCTGAAGATAGACGTGCTGCTCGAGGAGTTTGGAAGCAAAAGGGAGCAGTGAGATGGGGCGATAGTTGGACAGAGAAGAGGGGTCAAGGGTTGTTTTTTTTAGGATTGGAGTGAT
The DNA here is from genome assembly GCA_025379985.1 of Phyllomedusa bahiana. Taxonomy (NCBI): domain Eukaryota; kingdom Metazoa; phylum Chordata; class Amphibia; order Anura; family Hylidae; genus Phyllomedusa; species Phyllomedusa bahiana. The sequence goes on along the minus strand of JAODAL010048688.1, from coordinate 24,190 downwards.
AGTAGCATGTTTAAAGGCAGAAGGGAAGATGCCAGAGGTTACTGATAGGTTGAAGAGATGGGTGATGAGGTGGGATGGCAGTGGGTCAAGACTACAGGTAGTGAGGTTGGATTTGGACAGTAAGGAGGAGAGCTTGTCATGAGTGACCGTGGGGAAGCAAGTTAAGGGGGAAGAGCAGGTTGCAAGGGTAAGGGAGGGTGGTGGGGACTGCGGGCTGAAGCTTTCTCTGATGAGGTTGATCTTCTGGAGGAAGTGAATGGCAAAGTCATCTGCTGAAAGGAGGGATGGGGAGGAGGTGTTGGTGGACGGAGAAGAGAGTTGAAGGTTTTGAATAATTGTCTGGGGTTGTGGGACAGGGAGGATATGAGAGTGGTGAAATAGTTCTGTTTGGCTGAGGCGAGTGCGGACTTAAATGTCTGCAGTGAGTGTTTGTATAAGGCAAAGTCATCAATGGAGTGAGTTTTCTTCCAGCGGCGTTCAGCAATTCTGGAAGCTCGCCTCAGCTGTTTGGTAGAGTCTGTGTGCCAGGGTTGTCTGTTGATTTTGCGGGTTCTGTTGTGTGTGAGAGGAGCGACTGAGTCAAGGGCGGTGATGATTGTATGGTTGTAGAAAGTGGTGGCTGCGTCTGGGTCATTGAATGAGGAGATAGTGGAAAGAGGTGTAAGAGAGTCAGAGAGAGTGTGAGGGTTGAGGTTTTGTAGATTCCTGCGGGGTCGTACTGGATATGAGACAGGAGGAGCAGGTGGGGAGGAGATAGTGGTGAAGGTAAGCAGGTTGTGGTCAGATATAGGGTGTGGAGAGTTAGAGATGTCAGATAGGGGGCAGAGGCGGGTGAAGATGAGGTCCAGTGTGTGTCCATCTTTGTGAGTGGCTCCTGAGGTCCATTGGGAGAGGTTGAAGGAGGAGCAGAGTGAAAGGAGTTTGTTGGAAGCAGAGTGGGGGGGTGTCGATTGGGATGTTGAAGTCTCCCATGATGATAGTGGGGATGTCGGTGGAAAGAAAGTGGAGAAGCCAGGAAGCAAAGTGGTCAAGAAAGGCAGTGGCAGGGCCTGGCGGTCAGTAGACAACAGCCACTTGGAGGTCGGAGGGGGCGTAGATGCGGACAGAGTGCACTTCAAAGGAGAAGAGTGTGAGGGAAGGCAGAGGTGGAGCGGGGACAAAGGAGCAGGTGTCAGACAGGAGGAGGCCGACGCCTCCACCATGCTTGTTACCAGGGCGAGGAGTGTGGGTAAGTTGGAGGCCGCTAAAAGAGAGTGCGGCAGGGGAGACTGTGTCAGAGGGGGTCAGCCAGGTTTCAGTCAGACCAAGGAAGAGTAGGTTGCGTGAGATGAACAAGTCATGTATGTATGAGAGTTTATTACATACAGACCGCGCATTCCAGAGAGCCCCAAGGAGAGGTTTGGGGGGAGCACGGGACAGAGGGATGTGTATCTGGTTGAAGGGACATCAAGGGTTCTTGTATCGTCTAGAAATAGCCGACTTTGTATGCTCCCGAACACAGTTTGCAATGAATCCTTAGTTATGTACGATGAAGCAGTAATAACTTTTTGTTCCTCTATGTTGTGCTGTACAAATGACAAACCTACTTAAAATAGAGGGTGTAGAGAGGTACAGTTGGGCCACATAGACTTCTGTGGGTGCCATAGTACAGCTCTGAGTAACTGGTAGTTATGTGGATTAGTAATATGGCAGTGTTTGTATGCTTAAATCCGTATTCTATGTTGATTCTAGTAAAATGTGATATGTATATGTGCTCTAAACACATGTCAATGGTTCAACTTTTCTAGAAACAGGATCTCCTATTACAGCAACATGCACTGGTCTGGGAAATTCATTAACACCTCCTCCTGGGCAAGCAGGAAAGCCCGTTCCAGGGTATAATGGTAAGTCAACACACTCAATGTAGTAAAGTTTTTGTGCTTCAAGCACATAAATTCTTTCTTACTTTAAGCTTGCTTTAGCAACTATCATTAACTATATAATGCCAAAGGGATACACTTCATGAGTCTAAAGTACTTTAGAAAAATGCCAGGATTAGAGATGCCTATCTAGAGTAATAATGGTCTAGGGTTTTATGGATGCACAGTCTTATATAATGCATATATAGAAATCTAACCTAAAGTAATCAGCCTTTTCATGATTGGGTTATCATATTTACATTTTGGTATATATCATGTTTGCATTAAGGCACATTTAGCATTTGGCTCAAGATACTCTGTTTCTTGAAGGGGACGCCCAAAAACCTGCTGTGTGTACATGGCAGAAACCTATATGAAAAAGAGGGAGAGACATTTTTTAAGTGAAATGTACTAGAGAAAAAATGAAAAGGGTTGATTGCACAACACAACTCTCCCCTATCTGAATCTGGATGGACAGATATTCATCTGAAGGATGGGGGATGGCTGTTGTTGGATCGAATAATTAGGAGACTCTGTGCCAAGTCCTCTGAAAAACCAACAGCTTATTCTATCAATGTTCCACTTTGGCCATAAGCTTGAAAATTACCACTACGATGCCCCTGTTTTCATACTTCCCAAGTGTTCCTCATTTTGAGGGACGGTCCCTACTTTTGACCTAAATTCCCCTTGCCATCTTTACACCTTAAATGCCCTCTTTTTGAGTTAATGCATAAACTTGCATTAATAATTACAATATTGCCTCCGAAAAAGTATCTCTATGGTTCCTAAATGCATATTAATCTACAATTTATATATTAGATGATTTGGTGCAGTTTGGATCATGAAAAAGTCTATATTCAGATGATTTTGTGCTGATTTATAAATGAAAAACTGTTGAAACCTATAGTGACAGAAAGAATGAATATAGTGAAACCTATAGTAACCGAATATACAAATCACACCATAAGCCATAAGCTTCTTTGACCATCCAAAAAGTTGAGAGGTATGCTTATCAGAGAAAAAAAGTTCCTTCTTTTTACCAGCTTTCTTTTCCCATGCCATCCTGTTTATTTATGTGTTCACTTAGGGAGACATGTATGAAGCTAGGTAAATCGAAGTTCATTTTCTCATCTATTCTTCAGTTTTAAATGCACCTGAATATATGAAAGTGTTTTTTGTGCGTTCATAAATGGCATCTAAAGTTCTCCGTGTCTCGTCTGTGTGTTTGGCGCATTACGGAACTTAGGCGCATAAGTAAGGCACCAAATGTGTATGGGCAATAGATAGGCTGGAAATAAAAGAAAAGTCATGAGAATAGCATGTCAGTGAATAGAAACTATGGTACTGATCTTGCTTGGCGGATCGCAGATCGCAGCAAGACCTGTGGTGTGCAGGCTCTTGCTGTATGTAGAATAAAGGGTGAGAGCATCAAAAATAAATTTTACATTTAATGTAGTAAAAATGTAAAAATCTGAACAACATAATCAGTGGGTTATTTCATGTAAAACTAGTTTTAGATTCCAATCATTTTAAATACATTTTGTAGGAGATATTTTTATATTTTTGGTATATTATACAGTATATTTTTATTCATTTTATATGATAACATTTTTATTAAATTTAAATAATATAATTTTATATAGTTTGATAATTATCATAAATTACTTTTTTATTATTGTACTGGTGTAAGAGAAATATTGGACATTTTTTTCCCTAACACCAAATCTAGCTCCACTTCGACTCCTCAGGCTCAGGCAGACCACAATGAAATAGGTCTGCCTTTCGGAGCAGTAATGCACCTAGTTTTGCTGAGCCATATTCATATATGTGTCTAATAATATGAGTGTGGTACACCACGCCCCCAGAACGCCCCCTCATATTAGGCGCATTAAAAAGTGTTGAATCTTACGAACCATGCACCTAACACTTTTGTTTCATTAGACATTGTAGACTGCTCACTTTGGCGCATTTGACGCCAGAAAAGGGTGAAAAACCTGATCACACATGTCTCCCTTAGTTGTAAATCACTAACATAATTTATCCTGCAAAGGATATAGCTTCAGAGATCAAGTTTCAGCTGCATATAGAATCTATTGAGAGGGAAGGGGGAGGAGAGGCAGAGAGACAGAGAGAGATGGTGCTGGCTGTATTGTGAGTGTCTGCATGAGTGCTGGACTTACAACTACAGTGATGAGAGAGAAGAGAGAGAAAGATTACTTAAATTTTCTGTCCCTCTCAATTGACTTCTATGAGAAGATGTAACATATCTCAATGAAGCAGGAACCTGATCTCTGTAAGGTGGATTCTTTTACTGATTTCTAAATGAGTACATAGAAAAGCAGAGCGGGGAGGAAGGAAGCTGATAACAGACAAGGAAGATAGCATTTATCTTTATTTAAATATAAAGTTTCTCATTTTTACTTGTACTGTTGGTTTCTGGAGAGCTGTTGTTCTCTGTTGAGGCATGAGCTAGTAGGGTATGTAGACAGGTGTTTCCATAATAGGGCAACCACTTCATATACAAGTTATTAGATTATAAAACAACATTAGCCAGTACCTTGTGTCCCTGCAGCTGTATAGCGAGATTAGATCATCTTTGATAAAAAAAAAATACCCACTTCTATGCTGGACACTATCTCTATCATCATTCCTGCCTCTCTTTTCATTTAATAAAAGGCTTTTGGGGAAACATTGCTTCAGCTTCAAAAGAATAAAGAGCATGAAAGTAAAATCTGCCTTTTGCCATTTATTCTTGCTATATTACAGCAGCAGTGAAACGTGTCAGAATCTTTTTATCTGTAAACACTTCTGTCTCTTTTATCCAGTATTTCTTCCTGGGGAAGCTTTATAAAGTGTTAAACATATACAGAAGGTGCTGTTCACAGCTTTGAAGTTATTTGATATGCAGAACATCTATTATCTGCACTGGGATAATCTCAAAGCTGTGAATCACACATGTTGAGCGTGAAAGTGAACTGTAATGTCAAGGCTCCTGAAATGTAAGTTATATTATTTTAGATAAGGCAGGGCCTAAATCCTTTCTGCAGTCACTAGAGATTTGGAAGAACAGAATTCTAAAGATGATGGATTGATAATCAAAATTTTCCTCTTTTTTTTTTTTTGTCCAGAAATGGACAATAGTCAGGGGCTAGCTACAGGGGGTGCAGAGGTAGCAATCGCTAGAGACAGTACATAGAGAACTATGGATTACGTCTCCTCTCCCTTCTCGGTGAATACGCCGAGGGGGGAGATAATTGACATGTGAATTACCAGCGGCGTACACGCGCCGCTGGTAATGCAAGTCTATTCGGCGAGGTGCAGGCCCCCTGCTCCCTCCCCCGCTCCCGCCCCGGCCACACGGCGTAATTGCGGGGCGTAATTACGTCCCGTAATTAAGCCGTGTGAACCTAGCCTAAATGTACAGTAAATACACAGGCATAAAACATAAACAACATATGGTTTCCCAATAATTGTAATAACCATGTTTTTTAGAGTGCAGGATGAATGGCAATATTGTATATTATTTTTCTTATTATTCATTCCCGAATTCTAAAAATGTTGTGTACAAATGCACCCAGAAGTAGAGGGAATCACAGGAATAGGGAAAATGTAGTATATTTGAGAGATTTGCTGACTCTTTTAAGAGTCCAGTAGTTGTCCCTTTTTTTTTTTTTCTTTTTAAAGGGGTTCTGCGGGAAATGAAGAAAACTAAATACATAAACTACATGTCTTAATGAAAAAAATTCCTAAATATCTTTAGTTAGAAAAGTCTGCTCATTTTGTGTAGGGGATAATCGTTATAGAAGAACAAAATGGCCGCTGGGCTACTTCTTCAGCAGAAACCTGTCCTACAGGAAGTAGGACAGACTTTTGAGTTACTCCCTGGTTAGACTGACTGACATAGCTGGGCATGTGCTGTGCTCAGTCAGTCTGACAGACTTGTGGTAGTGTGAGGGACGACTCTGCAGAGTAGAAAGAAGACTGAGGGCCGAACACACAAAAATATATTTGGTGTGGATATAATATATAGAATCCACTGCTCAGCTGGGGGGAAGCAGTTGTTGTGGGAAATTTAGTTTTCAGAGAGTGTACTCAGCAACTGTAGCTCTGCCCACTAGTCCAGAGAGAAGAAAAATACAGCACAATAATATGCAATATAACAGTGTTTGTAAGTAGTTCAGACACTGTATTATGACATAGAGTTACTGCTTTAGTATTACTGCACTATATTTTCTTATTTTTTGAGTTTCTCACACAACCCCTTTAAGGGGTCTCAGAGACATTCTGGGTTAGTTTGCAAGTATGGTTAATAAGGGATATTGAAGTTGTATAGGGGTCCCTTGTTCAGGTACCACTCTGTATGAACCAGGGTGCTCTGAGTAGACCTTAGACCTTCCATGCGTTACATGGCCAGCTATTAATTTAAATGCCTGCTATGTAATGCTACATTTTCTTGTACAGCCAGTTGTTGCTTCCCCAGTGATAATGAGTTTGTCAGAGGAGTTCCTGCATCTAACTAGCACAGATTTCTTAAAATAAATTGGGTTCCTTTAAGATATTCTATAACCAGTGTTGGACTAGGGTGCCAAGGGCCGACCAGTGAACTATTATTCTTGAGGCCCATCTGAAACTGAGACCCACCAATGGGGTTCTCCAATCTGGTTCCTTCACCAGATGTGCTCTTGCACTCTTGCTTCAGTCTCAATACTTCTCTGTTCTGGGAATTCTACAGCAGTGTTTGACATTTCAACTGTATTTTTAGTGTTAGGGGAACATTGTCAGCCTTGGACTGACCCACAGGGGAACAAGGGAAACTCATGGAGGGCCCCTGAGCTTGGCAGACCGGGGATTTGGTTTCTACTGCTTATACATCCTTGGGAGAGGATGAAAGAAAGAGGCAAGAGGCAGAGTACAAGAGGCATGTACAGTAGCTGTAGGATGTACCCTCTGAAAGAAGTCCATTGGTCGGCCCCATAAACAACTCCACTGGTGGGCCCTCAGAATGAAATTTCACTGGTGGGCCCTAGGCACCCCAGTCCGACACAGGACATTGGTGATTGAGGAATTTTAACAGCAGGACAAGAGGCGACAGAGCTCCACCTGGTTAAAGTTTGGCAGTAAGTATCATAAAACAAGTTCCTGTGTTACTGCTGATTAAAACACAGTGGGGTGTGCTAGTGAGAGAGAGGTGGTTGGCAGCCTAGGAAACCTTCTGTTAACAGAAGTATGTCCAGAAATACTCTTACTGTGAAATTGGAAGCAAAATTGGAAAAGAAATGCGTTTTGAAATGATCTTTATTTTACCTTTGTTTACATATGTAAAACTAATCAATGTGATGGGAATACCCCTTTAATGTGACATATCTTCTGCCTATGAATGAGAAGTTCTTCAGTGCGCGGTACTTACAACATAAAATACTAATTGGTTTTGGTGTGACCATTGTATGTTATAAAGTAAAAATGTAAAATGGCTGGACCCGTGCGCTCGTGGAAGTATAAAAGCTTAGTATTGATGACTTAATAAAATATGTCTTTTAAATTCTAAGAAGATGCAGGGGTTGTTAGACCCTCGCACTCATTAAAATACAGACAGTAAATAAATTCAACGGTTTCCTGCCGTATATCGGCACTTTCTCAAGCGATTAAACCCTTGAGAATTAGTGCCGATATACGGCTTTTTCTATAGGAACGCGTTGGGTTTTATTATTGTCCGCTGTATTTTTTTATGGTAGCGAGGGTCTAAACACATGCATCTCTTTGAGAAATATAAAAGACCATTTTTTATTGTAAGTCATTTTACTTGGTCTGTTTTTTTATACTACACGTGCGCGGGTCTCGCCTTTTGTTTAATTTTGTAATTGTATCTATTCGGCGTTCATCTGGAACCCGGAATCCACCAGACCGGCGGCTGCCGTGTTAAGGGCTACGGCATCCAGAGTAAGCCCATGCAGGCGCATATGAGAGGTGTTATGCTCTATAATACGAGCGGCAAACTCTAGTAAGAGTAAGTTTCACATTAACCTATTTTTCCATTTCATTCTCTCTTTACGACCTTCACTATTGTGCAGCCCCCTTTTGTGTTTTTTCTTTTTTATCCTCATTTGTATTGTTATATCATTTGTATAATTGCGATGATATAATCACAGCTTTTGTGTACAGAGATTGTCATTATTCACATTAGTTCTGTCACCAAAGTACAAAAGCCAGTAGCACCTCCAAACTTCTGTTTAAAAAAAAGAGATGTCCTTTATTTCATAATGTATCAAAACATCCAACCAAAATGTGGAAAGCAAGGGTAATAGTAGTGACGCTGACGCATTTCCGACTAACCCTTAACGACCCTGGAGTATGAGTATCATCCAGGGCCGCTCAGGAGGTTTGCAGGGGATCGTGCACGATCCCCTCCACGCACAGCAGCCGGGTGTTTGCGGCTGATCGCAGCATAACACCTGAGTCATATGTAACTGCGAGCGGATGGGTGGCTCCGCACCGCTGGCGGCTGTATAGTCCCTCAGCCCCCTCGGCAAAGGACGTGGCCGCGGACGTTCTGAATGAAAACGATAGGTGCCGCGCACCGATCGTTACGGTTATAGCTCAGCCGCATTGCATATGCTTGCGCCGATCCGATCCCGGGCATTGTGGTGTGGGAGCCCTGTGAGAGTAGCTCCCGTCACTTACACTGGCCGGTTTTGCTCCCACTTCTTTGTACCGCATCAAGGAAGTGGGGAAGAACAACCATCTTTGTTAAACCTAATGCATTGCCTATGCAATGCATTAGGTTGTATTAACAATCGGGCCCCCCTGCTAGTGGTAAGCACCATAGATGGACTAAATGTTACAGTTGTTAAAAAATAAAAAAAAAAAGTTTTAAAGTACAAAAATATAGTATTAAAAGTTCATAATAGATGTGTGCGCTTTATCTTTCTCGTCTGACCTCTTGTTACCTCTCTCGCGCATTTTACAAATAAAATAATTAAAATAATGAAAACATATTTGGTATTGCGCGTCGAAAAAGTCGATCTATTAAAAATATAACATCATCATCTGTACGCTGAACACAGTGAGAAGAAAAAAAATGTCAACGCCCAAAATTTGCGTTTTTTTGGTTCATTTTACGTCATCAGAGAAAAAAATCGAATAAAAATCATACAAAAAAGTGTCGCATGCATTCCAAACTGCTTGATGCGATAAATGATACATTGAGGCACCGCAAATAAAATGCACCCTCACTGACGTTCCAGTAGGTGTTGTACATAGAGACAGTTATGGTCTGCACAAAATGGTTCCGCCGTGGCGCAAAATTTCAAAAATAGATTATTTTGATTTTTTTACACGATACCAAAAAAATAATGTAAACCCTATATGTTGGTATTGCGGATGCGTAACAAAACTGTAGAATTCACAGAGAAACACATTATTTTAACGAAGGGTTGAACGCGCCTTCCGCCGTAAAAGCAAAACCACCGACATACATGGTGAAATACATTTTTTCACAATTTGTCCCACTTGGAATTTTTTTGCGGTTCCCAGTTTTTTATTCTATAGTGATAGTGAGTAACACCATTAGAAAGTAAATCTTGTGTCCAGCAAAGATATAAGCCCTTATGTGTCTATGTGTAGGTGAAAATAAAAAAAGTTATGGCTTTCAGAGGCGAGGAGGGAAAAAGAATGTGTCACCAAAAAGTAAAACGCGGGTCCTTAAGGGTTAATCGTCGCCTTGAAGATATTTTCTATTGGGTATGGAGGTAAGTGCCTTATGAGTCTGTGCACTCATATAGGTGAATTTTTTCATTATTCACATTGGTACCTGTTCCTAATTTGGCTCACAATCTAACATTAACCCGCCTGTATGTTTGTGGAGTATGGGGGACACCAGGGTATCTAGAGAGTACCCAAACAGGAGGAAAATACTCGTATTTACTCGAGTATAAGCTGCGAGTTTTTCAGCACAAAAAATGTGCTGAAAAACCCTCCCTCGCTTTATACTCGAGTCAGACTTGTGGCAACTCAGGCTCGCTGCGATGGCCCGTGGTTGCTGACAGGACGCTTCAGTTATATGTCGGCTCCTCACGCGTGAGCTGCATATACACTGTAGGTCTCCGAGCACTGGCAGACAGTGTCCTGGCGCTGCGTGTGTGGCCAGTGGCACCGTCGTCATCCTCTTCCCTGCTGCGACTCCTCCGGTAGCACATGTTGTAGCATAGGTGAAGAGATACCTCTGCGGGAGCACAGAGCGAGCGCTCCGTGCTCCGTGCAAAAAAGTGGACTCCGGGCTGGCCGTAAATCTCCGGAGCTAGGGCGAGGCTGTCCGGAGTTCCAGTAACACGGACTTGCGTGCATTTTGTTCATCACTGCTGCGTGCGCGGCCTGATGTACGTTTTCACAGCCTTGTGCCGGGTGTAAAGAGGCGCGCAGGATTTCGTGAACAGCGAGGAGGTGCGTGGCCAGTGAGGGAGCCTGTGAGCAGCGGGGGCAGGTAAGTGATTTTTTTTGTTTTAACACGTTGCCTGTACACTGCCTATACCTGTCTATAGTACTGGCCTATTGTGCCTAGTACTGCCTATGCCTACCTATACCTGCCTAGTACTGCTATAAGCATACCTATACTGCCTTAGTACTCCTATACTGCCTATGTACTGCTCTATACCTGCATAGTTCTGCCTATAACCTACCTAGTACTGCATATAAGCCTACCCCTATACCTGCCCTAGTATGCTATAAGCCTACCTATACTGCCTAGTACTATCTTTATCTGCCTAGTACTACCTATGACCTGCCTTGTGTCTACTATACCTTGCTAGTACTGCCTAGTTACCTGCTAGTACTGCCTATACCATGACTAGTACTCGGCCTAAAGCCTCCTTACTTATACCTGCTAGTACTGCCTATACCTGCTAGTACTACCTATAAGCCTACCTTTACTGCCTAGTGACTACCTATAAGTCTGAGCTATACCTGCTAGTACTACCTCTACCTGCATGGTACTGCCTATAGCCTACATATACCTTGCCTAGTACTGTGCCTATACCTGCTAGTACTAAACCTATAGCCGACCATATACCTGCCTATTACTATGGGGGAATATAGCTGCCATATATCTGCTTATGGGGTCTTTAAACTGCCTATTACCTGCCTATGGGGGAACATTAAACTGCCTACTACCTGCTCTATGGTAATTTTATTGGTATCTATTTTTATTTGAAAATTTACCAGTAGACGTTGCGTTTTCCACCCTAGGCTTTTACTCGGAGTCAATAAGATTTTCCCGTTTTTTTGTGGCACAAAATGTAGGGTGCCTCGGCGCTTATACTTCGGGTTCGGCTTATACTCGAGTATATACGGTATATATAAACTTGATGCAGATGTTTTCCTTGGTGAGATTTGAACACAGGACCCCAGTGTGGCAAGGCACCCGTGCTAACCACTGAACCAATGTGCTAACTTGAGCCACTGCATTAAAACCATAACTGTTTTGCTGGGAATCATGGGCATAGATGCTATAGTGCCGAAAACGCGTTAGCTCTGCCTCGCTCAACTTGTATTTTATCCCTTTTGTACCGATGTCGCAGTAATAAATATTGTGCGATCTTTTGCACCGAAGCTGGATGGAGGAATTCTTGGTTCCTCTTTTGGTTTTTTGTTTTATCATGTAATGTTGCACTTCCTAACTTAATACAGATGTGTTTACAGTAAAATATCATGGGGGGGGGGGGGGGGGGGGGGGGGGTGATTGCTAGGTTCTTCAATCAATCACATGAGAAAGCAGATTCAGCAGTGTCTATCGACATTGTAATGTTGTGTGGTTTCAAGTTTACAGTGTCCCAGGATAGACCATATAGATTGTGTGTGAAAATATTGTATTCGGGAGGCCATTATAACTTGACGGTGACTACTGTATCAGCAGATAGCAGGGGTGATGTCCACCATGGTCGAAGGCTCAGTAATGACTTTTGGGCGGAAATGTCCCATGTTACGCAAAGCATCATTTTTTTTTTGGTCAATTTTGCGCGCAAAACCACTTTGTGACGCCATTATTATTGTTGATGTAAATGACTGCTTGTACACCAAACTAGGCCACTTTATGAGTCAGGCACGACACATTGTAATGCGCCTAAAAATGGTGCATCTTACATTATAGAACACTGATACGCTGTTCGCCTCCATAAAACGCATATGTGCTATCGAGGCGCATTCGTAACACTGGTAATGATGTCGTATGCGCCTCCGTATGTTACGCAATGGTTTACCAGATGCCAGTTTTTTGAGAGGATCGTACATTTGGCAATTTAAACTGATTAAATGCCGCCTAAATCTGCGCCACAGGCAACACTCAGTTTTCGGACATGTCGCCCTTTATCTCTTAAAAGATTGCCTTGTTTAAAGATAAGAATGTATTTTCACTACTTGGAGCTCCTAGATTACTCAGATTAAATCTCCTGCACTTATATCTTTGTAAAACTTGGCTAGATATAAAAGAGCTAAATATGCTAATTACTGCTATAGAACCACCCACAGCCTGACCTGGCAGTTTAAATCTGAACCTACCTGTGACTCTGAAACAGCATGGTGCAAAAAAATTCTGCACTGTTTTGCGGCGGTGCACACGGCCGCTGGGGGGCGGCTTTTCTCCGCGGTTAGTGGATAAAAGCCCTCCCGCTTCGCATTAACATGTTCATATTACGCCTGAAAACCGACTGGAAGCAAGAACATGTTTCAGACCGCCGGCGGTCTGAAAAACCGCCAGGCGGAACACCCATGTAGTGGGGACCGCTGAGCGAGTTTTCCATTAAGGTCCATTTTAAAAGTTGTCACCTGGTTTAAGACCGGTTTTCAAAACCAAATATGAGCCAGTTGCCGCGGGGACAAGGCCCTTAGTGTGCAGTGTTTTTTTATGATGGTTTTGTATTTTTGCCTGGGGCTGGATATTTGGTGAAGAGAAAAAAAGCCTTAGCGCACAACAGTTGTAATTTGTACCTTTTCAACTGCACCAACTTTGATCGTCTGACAGCAGTGTCCCAGTGTAACAGCTCATGATATTCGTTTTGCAGTTGTGGACAATAAGTATGTTAGATGGGGACTAGGCACCTTGAGAACCTATAGATTACTGGATATGTTTGTGAATGCATTAGTTTATATGTGTAGCAGTGTTTGTATTGCGACTCTGTATATGTCTTTAATGTCGTTTGGATGAACAAATGTATATGTTTATTTAAGTTTTGTATTTCTGTATGTGTTATCATGGTAAAATAGTTACTATACCGTAGCTATACATTTAATATATGTATTGAACTAGAGATGACGCAAACTTTCTGTACAGCTAATGATGACTTGTTACAAGTTATGCCATTCTGGGCCAAGTTTTTTTTTTTTTGTTTTCTTTTTTTTTTTAAGGCATATGCTTATCTTCCTAATGGGGATGTTAATGATTGTTAGTACCCTTAGTGGTAAACATGAGTGCACTTAAGTGATTATAATCAATTATGCAAGCATAATTTTACTTAGACAGTTTTGCAGTCAATTTTTTAGTTAATCATTTATATCTCAGACGTGCATTCATTGGTAATCAGGCAAAAGTAATTTCAGACAATGTTTACAAGGATCATTGTTTGTTCCAAATTCATTTAGAAAACAGTTGGCTAATTTAAACCCAGTTGTCCACAACCCTGTGGCACAGGGCTGACTGTGGTTAACAATGCTGTTCGTGTGGCCCCCTACCTCCAGATGGTTCAGAAAAAACAGTGAGATGTGGAAAGACTGCTGACTTGTCCATTTCTTTTTCGCGTCTAACCATTTTGTTTGTTAACAAGATTCACTATCAGCTATTATAAACCCATCGAATAATATTGTGTAAGTTCCTGTTCCACCATAAATATTCTGACACAGGCGTGCAATTCTCTAAACTTCTGAAGGTTTCCTGTGGTATCTGTGGACAGGACTTTGTAGCAGTAGAATCATTTAAGTTGCTCAAGTTGTGAGACAGGGCCTTGTGCAGATGCTTATTTGGATTGAGAGCTGGAAAAATTGATGACCTAGGGAGACCATTAGGGCTGCGCCATTTTTTTGGTGTATTTTGCGCAAAAAACCTGTTGGTGCCCTATTCTCTATATAAATGAAATGTCGTACACCAAATCTAGGGGCATTATACGGCAGGCAAGTAGGCACATCAAATATGCTAGCAATGATATGCTATGCGCCTAGGTTATGCTATGTGCCTAGATTAGGCGCATCAATAATGCTATGCAAGGCATACCAGACATCAGATTTTTGACAGGTTCATTCATTCAGACACACTATACACTCATTTAATGCGCTTTAAAACTGGCACGGTGGCGCCTCTTTTCTGACATGTCATTACCTATGAACCTTTAACTGTTTCTCAAGCAATTCCTGAAAAATGTTTGCCGTTTGTAAGGTTGCAATATACTAATGGAACGTTGCTACCATAATAGGTTTGTTCAGTAATAAAGTAACAGAGGCCTGACAGGTCAAAAGAATATACAGATGAGTTGTGGGATGCAAAGTTTTCAGGCAAAACATTGGAAAGAGGACAAGAGGGTGGTGGTAGTATGATGCTCTTGGCAAAGTGCATCCTCAGCCATTCCAAGGTTCTGATGCTCACATGCATATTGTATTTGGTTTAGGTGGTGGACCGGGCTCAGCCTGTGTACTCTGACCAGACACCCCACACATTACTATTTTTTTTTCTTGCACTATATCGGTGGGCCTTTTTTTCACAATAATATGTGTTCAAAGCCCCTGACAGATGGTACTGCCAACACTACCCTGTTGGTGCCCCTGTGCACCATAAACCACGAGCTAAATGTATTGTGTATTCTGACACCTTTTTATCAGATTATTTCTCTGTTTCTCACAACACAGATTAAAATGGTATATCCAGTGCTAGATTGAAGAAAATATAATCCTTCGAATCTAATATAGTACAGTCAACCGCACATGGATAATTCATTTTAAGAGCTTCTTTATTGAGACGTGCAAATTTAATGCAACATTTTTGTCTTTTTGGTCTAGACAGATGCATTTGTCACGTTAGTCACAGCTGGCGTATATAGGTATGTATTTGAATCCGGACGTAGCTCTGTAAGGAATAGAAGATGCCAGTTGTGACTAACGTGACAAAGGTCTCTGCCTAGACCGAAAATTTTAAAAAGATATGTCACATTAATTTTGTATATCAATATCTCAATAAAGAAGCTCTTAAATTGCATTATCCATGTGCGGTTGACTGTACTATATTACCTTTTTATCATAGTCAACATTACCTTTTTTAGCAGTTTTGCTACAGGAGCTCTTCTATACGATCAGACAAGACAGGCTAGCAGTCATTGCCCCCTTGTTTATCAATGAGCCCTAGCTATACATAGCACTGTGGCTAATTGAATATCACTGATACTTACCATAATAAGACTACAGAACACTTTCCCATCACCAGGTCATTGTAATATGGTTGGTTGGTATATACTGCTTTAGTTCTGAAAAGCTTTTTTAGTTTATCATTTCTACCTTTTTCTACTTAATCTACAAATAGATTGGGTTAGAAAAAATAGCACCAAAATCTGCCCCAAAAATTGAAAGTATGAATCCGGTTGCAAAGAGACTTTTATACTCCTGATAAATATTTTTTGGTCCTGCCTTTTAAAATGTGTTTCAATCTTTTATGGACTTTAAGTAACAAAAAAAAAAAACAGAAAAAAATGCTTTTATCAGCAGATGGTAATTTTCCTTGTGCAGGATTAAAACTGAATGTGTGTACTTGACACATGCAGGGTCATTAAAAGCACATTTCTGTGTAAATGAAGATAAATGTTTCCATTGTACACTGATAAAAGATCTGCATGGTTTCTGTTGCACTTTATGTCCAATCTTCACCATTTTAAAAATCTGTTGGCTTTAAGTGAAAAGAAGTTATGTCTACATCAAGGGGTACAAAACTACAATAGATTTCATCTATGTTGATCTTGAGTTTTTTCTACAGTTGATTCCAGTGTAGACAATCACCTTTGAGTCATTGAGTCTGGAGTCCAAGATGCGATATTTTACCCACAGCAATACACTATAGCAGACTATCAGGACAAGAGAATACTTGGCTAATAGCAACTCTCTTTTACTGGATACGATTGTAGCACACTCTCAGAAATAAACTGTAGGTCTTTAAAGATTTGCAATATCTGCCTATGAACACCAATGGTCATATGCACTGACCGCAAATAAATATTCAAAAGCTTAATGAATAGTATAACTTGCAGAATTTAAAATGTAGAGACTGGAATGAAGGCCTGGATAACCTGATAATGCTGCCACCACCAGCTTGTGTTATTCCAGCAGTGGTTGCAGGGTGTTTGTTATAAGTCAGAACTTACGTATCCTTTTTTTCCATTTTAAATTACAACCGCAGTTTCACGGCCAGACAGAGAGTCCCAATCCCCAACAACCATGCACTAATCAATAGAATCTCTGGTCGTGCAAACACACCATCCCGAGGCTATTCTCAATAACAAAACTTCATATTCTTCCAAATTTCTATGGACACACTTCTTAGCATTACACAAACATATCACCAGCTTGAAAAATGTTCACATAACCTGCGGTTTATAAAGCTCTCTTGAGTCTCCAATGCAGTTCATCTCGATATTAAAGTTTGACAAAGGGGGCAGTTCCCCGAAACGTCACAGCCGGGTTATCCCGACTTGGAGAGAGGATGCTGTGCTTATGATATCCTAATAAGGACTTTGATATCAAGATGAACTGTATTGGATACTCAAGAGAGCTTCCAAAAACGCAGGTTATGTGAACATTTTTCAAGCTGGTGATATGTTTGTGTAATACTAAGAAGTGTGTCCTTACGAATTTAGAAGATTAAAATATGAAGTTTTGTTATTAAGAATAGCCTTGGGAAGGTGTGTTTGCACGACCAGAGAATCTATTGATTAGGGCAGGGTGTTTGTTCTCTGGTGTTTCTCGTCTGACACACCAACATTCATTAGATTGATGGAAGAGAAATTGTGACTTATTAAGAGATTGTGAACTTTTGCCAATAATCATATGTCCAAATTCAATACAGCCGTAAAAAATAAAGACTTTTTACTTAAGCAGCTTCTTTAGCAGAAGTCAGTGACCTTCCATCTGTTTCGGAGCCCCATGCACAGTAAGGTTCGCTGAACTGTTTTAGACAGAGGTCTAACAGCCCCCAGTTAATTTTGGCAGTGAAATTTCTCCACTGTTGGTCCGCCATTGAGCGTCTTTGTAGCCAACGGTCACCTCTCATCTCATGTGTTGCTCAACAGTTCACAACTTGCTTATTCACAATGGTGCCATTTGTCCTGCCATTTGTCCTCTCATTATCATTTTCACTACAGCATCACATGGGCAGTTTCAGAAAATCTGTCACCCTTGGCCTGAAAGCCAATAAACATCCCTTTCTACAACTCTGATAAAATCCCCCTGTTACCCATGACAGCAACAAGGAATATGTGTGCAGACAGCTTATCCCAAACATTGTATACCCACAAAGCCAGCTCCCCACACGTGACTTCCTGCATAAGCTACACACTGTCAACGTTGAAAGGAGAAAGTGGTCATAATAATATGACTCAACTATGTATACATATATATATTTTTTTTAAAGTTTTTCAAATGCACATAAATATTTTTGTTGCAGTTAAAATAGTGGACAGCCATCAGCAAGAAGTGAAGCCAAATACTCTGGGGAATATTGTAGTTAAGTAAGTACCAGAGTTTTCTATCCTCTATCTGTCCTGTCTTCTATATGTCTATCTATCACATTAACAAGTACAGAAAATTTTACATTAAACACAATCAATAACTCAACTGTGAAGGCCTCCTTGATATACACATAATTTTGTCTAGCCTACACCTGTCTTTGTGTCTTTCTATGCCCCTTAAGAAAATAATAGATATTATATAATTATACTTTAAGTGGGTGTCCCACCCCCTTGTAAAAAAAAAATGGAAATGGTGGATAAGTATTCTAGATACTGTATTTTAAATCTATTGTTAGCCACCATAAAGTATGGATAGGTATGAATAAAATGCTCACTTAATTTAATCTTATTGCTTCCCAAACTGAGAAATGACCTCTGTTTCATATCAGATATCATGTTAGTACAATCCCTTATCAATTAATGGTCCCCAAAATAAATTGATAACAGTCATAGTCTGCAGGAAAACCTGGCAGTAGGAGCGACACGTGTGATTTTGGAATTAAGACGCCAATTTTTATTTGCATTATATTAGTGTAGAATGCGCCTGATTTATGAACCCGCTCTACTGCGGGTCATAAATCTGGTGTATTCTAGTGCATAAATGTCAATTCTGACTCTGGTAAACCACTTTTAAAGTGGTTTACCTGTTCCAGTAGTAATGCGCCTGGAATTGCCTTACTGAAGCTATAACTCTAGAGCTTTGTATGGTTCTAGTGCGCCCCGTCTCCCGCAGTTCCCCCGAAATCAGACGCATTACAAAGTGCCACGGACGCTCTGTAATGCGCCTGATACTGGTGTACGGGCGATGGAAAACTATTTCGAATGGGACTACACTAGATGTCAGGTTGAAAAGAGGCCAGACTTCTGGAGCAGCCCTGTTCATACATGTCGCCCTAAGTGTTTACTTCCTCTGCAGCAAGCACACAGGAGAAAGTAAGCACTACATGTTGTCTAGTTAATCAATGTAAAGACAAGGTCCTCCAGACCAAGAGACATTAAACTAACCATTCCAGCTACATAATAGAGTACTGGGTACTCCAGTTTCCCACACACTCCAAAACATACTGTTAGGGTGATCAATGATGACAATCCTTGTACACCACTGTGGAATATAACAGCACTTTAAAAATGAATAAAATAAAAAAAAAAACACAACTTTGTCCTCACCTCCGTTCAAGCAGTGCCGCTGCTCTTCCTGGGTTTTTGTTTACACCCACTTCCAGCAATCAGATTGTCACCACTGCACTTCCAAACGGTGATACAAGGCTGTGGTATGTGATCGCTGCAGCCAGTCAGTGGCTGAAACAGTGACAATCTGACTGTTGAAGAAATTTATAGAAGATCCAGGAATAGCAATGGTAGCCTTATTGCTGGATCACAGTTGAGCACAAAGATGAGTATGGTGCTTTTCTTTAGTCACAGTAATTTATTAAAAAAAACTATCCAGACAAGCCCAAGTCAGAATGTCGTAAAGAATATTTGGGAAATGGACTTTTAAGCCAAGCAATACACGTTATTATGTTTATATTTTAGGTTCTCTTTTTTTTTTCTTCAGGTTACCTTTGGCTCCAGGGGCATTTTCAACTCTCTGGAAAAATTAAGAAATGTTCAGAAGCCTCTATTTCGAGAAGTTTCCAGTAAGTTTCCAGTTTGTATTTGTTGAAGTGTGTGGCAGTATTTTTTTTTCTAGTCTAAACTATAAAATTATATATCTGCAAGGGATATTATGACACAATGGATGCAGGCTACATGGATGAGGATGGATACGTGTATGTTTTGTCAAGAGTTGATGATGTCATCAATGTTGCAGGACACAGATTATCTGCAGGAGCCATTGAGGAGGTTGGTAAATGTTTTGAATTTTTTCCTGTCAATAATTATTATAAAGTACAGAAATAAAACCACTTATTATGCAGTATAACAATTGTGGTAAAATCTAATGTCTGTTGTGAAATATCATATAGTTAGGCTTTATGCCCATGCTTAGTTTTGTCCTTCAGATGGTTCTATATGTTATTATGTATATCTATGTTGGAAATCTATGGTAAGTTTTACATTTCATTATTGGATACATTTAAGATTTCCATTTTTTCCTGTTGCAGTCTGTATTACTTCATAAGTCGGTAGTAGACTGTGCTGTAGTTGGCTTGGAAGATCCTTTGAAAGGACATGTTCCACTTGCACTGTGTGTAGTACGAAATGGTAAGGACTGCATTTAATCTCTTATTTGCACTCGTTATTAAGTTTGTTAAGTATCTAACGCTCATTTAACTTATTTCAGGTGTTGAAAAACCTAAAGACAAACTAACTGAAGAAATAGTGTTACTAGTCCGTGAACATATTGGTCCTGTTGCAGCATTCCGAAAAGTGATCATTGTAAAGCAGCTACCCAAAACACGTTCTGGCAAGATTCCTCGCTCTACTCTCTCTGCACTAGCTAATGGCAAACCCTACACGGTAAGCCAACAGTTTTAGATTGATGTATATACTCTTGGCCCGATATAACAATATACTTGTAGTGTGAAAAATTAAGTTCATAAGTGATAAAGTTCATCAGTGGTGTATTTTGTAATAATTGTAGTCAATGTTCAGGGCTTGTGTACACTTATTAGGGAAGGTAAGGCGAATCGGTTCCCAATAACACTAGAGGACTTGGAATGTCCAGTTGAGACTGTGGCCCTTTGATTTCAATGGGAAGCGTTGTATTTTTTTTGCTTTATAAGACACCAGAGGCATTTGTAGGCATTATTTCTACCTAATTCTGTAAAAACACAGTAACAAGGCTCTGACCATGCTTTTCATGTGATGTTGGAGTAATAAATATAATCAGCGATGGTCACCAAAGTCTGAAGACATATGCAGAAGACCTGAAGGATTAATGGAAGGAAATGATTTTTTACGACCTATTTCAATACAAATGCTGCTCCTTGTTACAAGAGAAATCTAACCCATTATAAAACTTCAGCTACACTGTTATGGTATGTCTGCACAGGGCAGATATGCTGTAGATTTTCTGCTGTGGATTTTCATGCTGAAAATCCAGTGTATTACGGTAACAGGAAAGGGAATGAGGTTTAAATAAATCTTATTTACGTGGCTTGGAAAGATTTTGTCTAACCTATATGTGTTGTGGATTTTGTCGAGGATTACTCACATATCTGCAGCAAAGACTGCAAGTATAGAATAAAAAAAAAATTTAAATTATAAAAGTAAAAACTTCCCATGTTAATGCATCTCAGGTCCCCAAGTTTTCTATATACAGTCAGTAGCAGTCACATGGAACGTGACATTTCCCTTGAGACTTGCTGTATAGAGAACAGTGGGGGAACAGAGAAGTGTTGGAATGAGAGTGCCAGTATGTTGTTTTTAATTCTATTTTGTTATTTGGAGTAATTTACTGATGCGGTTTTTCCTGTGCACTGTTTGCAGTGCATTTTAGATTCTTTTTTGAACTCTATTTTCCTGTGATAGAATGTATAATCCCTGGTTTTATTTGATAATACAGCACCAGCAACCACCTGAGGGAGCTCACTACAGTATTAAACATTATTATACAGTATTATACTGTATAGAATTCTACAGTAAAAAAAAAAATCTTTATTCCTAAGCTTCGAAGTTGCAGAAAACCAGAATTTTATTATTAAACTGTATGTCAATATGTAGGGAAGCAGTGAATTTGGAGCTCTGTAATAGAAAAATTAGTTATGAAATTAGTGCCAGATTTGTGTTTTCAATTAAAATAAAACTGCATTTAGTACATTTAAACATTACAACATAGTTTGTAAGGCTATGTTTACACGGGTTAAAATGGGGCGCATTTCGGTCCGTATTACGCGCCATACTGCACTCAAATACGAGCGAAATGCGCCTCAGTCATTACGGTAATCCACAGTTCTCATAGAGAACTATGGATTACGCCTCCTCTCCCCACTCATGCAATACGCCGGGGGGAGATAAGTGTTATGTCAATTTTGCACGGCGTTTATCCACCGTGAGTAATGCATGTCTACGGGGCCAGCGGACTGCCAACCCCCTCGCCCCCGCGGGAGCTCACGCCCAAACACATGCCGTAATTGCGGGGCGTAATTACGCCCAGCAATTATTCCGTGTGAACTTAGCCTAGGGCTAAAAAAGATGTTTATCCAGTTGAGCCTATTATTCTATGGTGTTGATTCAGAGAGAGGTTTTTTACTAATTGTATTTTTTTTTTTTTTTACAGATCGGTTCAACCATTGAAGATCCTAGTGTGTTTAACGATATAGAGAAAGCTGTACAAGCAGGATTGTGAATCACAGTGACACATTTTTTCCTAACTGGCCCAAACGCCTTTGGTACATAGAAACAGCTATTACAGCCTCTTGAAGCTTGGAAATTAACTATTTAGGTTGTTAAATAGAATTGACAAAACTGTGATTTTTATCTTGTATCACTTGTCCAAATTATATATTTACATAGTTATAAGAATTGTTGAGATATGATACAGTTCTGTTTGAAACCATACAGTTATATGCGTACATGTATGTGTGTGACTAAATACACACATGTACATTACGTATGTGACTCCAGTATGCAGTGCGGCGGTATGTAACATATCATCTAGATTACCACAAGAATTGGCTGTTTACTTTATAGTTGTTACATGAAATTGTAATTTCCTATGTCAAATGAATAACATTTGTTACTTAGTAAGCGAATATTAAATATAACATTTTGTATTTTTTGTGGTTTACACTTTTTTTGTTTCTTTTACTCAGTTTAGTGCAGACCAAAAACTCTCATGTCCACAAGCAGCAGTCTACCATGAGATTATTTCTTACAATAAATAAAGTAACTGCT
The DNA here is from genome assembly GCA_025379985.1 of Phyllomedusa bahiana. Taxonomy (NCBI): domain Eukaryota; kingdom Metazoa; phylum Chordata; class Amphibia; order Anura; family Hylidae; genus Phyllomedusa; species Phyllomedusa bahiana. Next base: position 1,716 of record JAODAL010048688.1, on the reverse strand, counting down.
AATCTAAATATGTAAAATCATTGAATAGGGAAATGACATAGAGGCCCAGGTTGACCATTCACCCTCTTGGGCAAGTTTCTGATGGGCTGCTCTTTGTGGGCTCACAGTGAGCTGTCTGCCCCGGGGCCTGGGCTTCATGTCCAAGCTGACACATAAGGTACTGACACTACAGTAATCTGTCACCCTTTCCAGCCTTCCCTTTGTCCCTCCTCAGTGTCCTTGCCTCACTCCTACAGCACTGTGATCACCTAATTGACGTAATGGGATGCACAATGTTCAGTGCATTTATGTCAATGAAAACACCCTTTCTCCAAGACTTTGTATAAGCACTGATATATACTACTGCTATAGATGAATCCAAAAGGTTGATCATTAAGACAAAACTTTGTCCTAACTGTTGACTAGGTACAGAATAGGTGGTTAGATATCAGATGGATTCCAGCGGTGAAGTTCTAGTTGGTCATACATTTATTTCCTATGTGACTAGTGATTGTGGAGGTCCCACCATTCAAACCTTTATAATTTGTTCTATAAATACTTAAATATTATTTTCCAGTATAATTCTTTTGAAGAAAAATAAAACAGTAAGGGAGACATGTATGAACGGCTCTGTGCTAGATATCTAGCGTCTTTTCAGGCGCAGCCCCGTTCATACATGTTTAAATATCCCGTACCCCATTCTCGGGCGCATTACATAGCGCCTGTGGCACTTTGTAATGCGCCCGATCTCGGGGGGCGTGCAGTAGGCGGGGCGTACTAGAACCGTAGCATAGCTACATATTTATAGCTGTGCTACGGCATTTCTAGGTGCATTGCTGCTGGAACAAAGTGGTATACCTGATCCTGCCATACAAGCGCAAGGATACACCTGACTTATGACACGTTGTAGACAGGTTCATAAATCAGGCGCATTCGATGCCATTATTATGCACATGAAATTTGGCGTTAACACACCAAATTTCATACATGTCACCCTAAATGTTTATATTCCTGTTGGGAGTCCCCTACTGCAAAGTGTTCCAGGTGTGATTATGTTGCTCGATTTCAGTATATCACATGCTGTCTATGTGACCATGTGGTACTAAATGAGGTCAGTTAGGTGCAAAAGCAAAAACAAGTTGGGATTTAATGGGACTGTCAAAAATCTGTGTACAGCTCAGGTCCTGCTGCAGCATAGATATGCCATGAATTATTGCTCTGGGTTTCTCCTTTTGTAAAACTATAGAGTGAATAGCTAGCAAAATCTGCATGTCATTTTTGACAATTTGATTAAAAATCCATGGAGCAAAAACTAGTGTAAAATAACAAAACAACTATACTTAACTTTCTAATCCAGTGATCCAGCATAAAAACCCTAATTTTTCTCACACCAGACGCAGGGCTTTCTAGCATGCCTTTCAGTGCATAACTTCAGGATACATTACAATTGGATACAATATTTTCAGGATACAATGTCCCAGGAAATGCCGCTGTATCGTAAAACCTCACTCACCATACAATATCACAGACATTACTGATCTGTGCATTGACATAGCTGAGACTTTTGCCAACCAGGACTGTCACTAAGTTTGCCACCCTGTTTTACAGACCACACCACCACTTTTCATGCAACACCTCTGTTTAAAGGCCCCTCCTCTCACTTACACATCCTTATCATCATCTAAAAAATCTAATTTTTATGTTACTATTGTCAAAGAATCAAAACTTTTTTACTTT